>PVKS010041282.1:0-16109 GCA_004027875.1 Aplodontia rufa
GGAACAGGGTCAAACTTATTTTTAGGAACAAAGAGCAACTTTCCAACCAAGCAGCTGCCTTGACCCCTGACATCAGTATCCTATTCTGTCCTGCTCCAAGCCAACCCCCGGCCAATCTCTGTCCTTGTTCCCTTTGGAGTCTGGGAGGGGCTTATTTTCAGACACAAACAGAATAGTTCTTTTGAAAGAAAAAGCACTACTTAAGAACTGAGGCAGGGACTTCTCTTTTCCTTCCTTCACTGTTGTCCCATCCCTGGGAACCGTTGGACTCTTCAGAGCTTCCGTCTGACCCCATTCAAACCAGAAGTTTCCAAAGATTTTTTCCAGCATTGGTACTGACTTTATTCACATGCAAAGGTATTGAAAATATCCTAACAGAGAAGGAGCCCTGACATGGAAGGTCTTCAGAACCACTACATTTCACTGCTGGTTGATAAGCGTGGCTGTACACATGGCGTTTCCTGGTCAGTGTACCCTCGAGTCTTGCCATCTCTGCTGAGATCTGTCACTCAAGGTAGTCTCTCTGGAAAAGGCTCATTATAATAAACCAGAGAGTGTCACTGTTGGGCAGATGGTCTGCTCCCGAGGATGACAGAACAGAGTGGACAAGAGGGCACCCTTCATCAAAGCAGCATGTTTTGTGTTCTGTGACCCTGAGATGTGACCTCAGGAGAATGTGCTTTATCTCTTCTGCTACTACATCTGGATTCAGAGGCCCCTGAGTCCCTCTGGGAGTGAGGGGGCTTTGCGTCCCCTAGGAGAAGGGTGCACACCTGGCTGAGTGCTGAAAGCCCAGGCTCCTTTGCCAACCCAGAGGGTCTCCAAGCCTTTGCTGATGACAGGGCTGTGCTTTTGCTGAGACATGGAATCCTGTAGTGAATTAGTCAGCAGGTGAGCTTTGGAAAGAGGCTGGGACGTTTCTTCCTAAACACCACGTTCATACCAGAGCAGCCACAGCCAGGAGCGGGACTCAGCCGGACCCCAGTGCCAGGTCCCCTTTCCCGCGGAGTGGTGTGCACTTTGTGACTCTGTTGACGGAAGCAAATGAATGGAAACTGTCTTGTGCTGTATCATCCCCTGGGAGGAAAGGGGTCACAAATGTTGCTGACCTGAGCGGATGCAGGGTGCAGAACAGGGAATATCCAGCATCCTTATTAATCCAAGAGAGCCATGATAGTGCTCAATTCTTTTTTTTTTTTTTTTTTTTTAAATTTTTTTTTATTAGAATATAGAAATACAGTTGAGGGAGAAACATTATCAAAACAGTATCAATCAGTGGATATAATCTTTGTTATTGAGGGGAAAAACCAGATATTGAGGGGAAAAACCAGAGTGCTCAATTCTTGACTTCAGTCCGCCAGACCCCAGGCATCAGCTAGGACAGTGTCACACAGCAGCAGAACTGGACTGTGTCCTGGCCTAGGAAAACCAATTTCTCTACATTGTTGGACCAAGATCAGCACCATGAATTCATGTTGCTTTCAATTTCCTAAACGGTAGGAGAATAGTTTAAGGATCTGGTGTTACTTACCTATATTATTATTGATTCATAAAGAAGTACTTACAAGGGCTGGAGCGGTGGCTCAGCGGTTATGGCACTTTCGAACCCCAGCACCATGTATACAACAAAGTGTAGGAGCAACGAAAACCATATGTAAAATTAAATAAATTTGATTCTCTCTCTCCCTCCCCCACCTCACTGTCCCACTCTCTCTTAAAAAAATAAATATTCCAAATTTAAATCAAAATGCATGTTGATACTAGACTGGCAGAGGCCATCCTCTTGATTGCTAAGGCCAGATTAAACTAAGCCATAATAAGTTCTAACACATAGGAATCATAAAGCAACTTGTTTCCGAAAATCAAAATTCTTTTCAGAGATGCAAAGCTTTCCCAGAACCTGTTAATTAGGTAACCAGCTGAAGCCTGTGGTGCAGACTATTGAAAGTATCGGTGACAAAGCCCTTTCTAAAATCTATTAAGATACTTCAGACACAAAGATTTTACAAGAAGACCACCTTTTCCTTGTGGATGGGGAAATGGCATAGACATAATTTGAATTAAGCGTGGAGAGAAATGGAACTGTCTATGGAGCAAACCATTCCAAACGGGGGCTGATGCTCATGAGGCCACTGCATTTGGGGGAGCATCAGATGCCTAGTCCCCACTCACCGTCAGTGAGTCCCCAGTCATCAGGCAGAATTCCTCACATGGCAATGCAGGAATTCAGGCTTGCTTCCTCTTGGACTTCTGCTGTTTGCAGCTTCCCAATGTCCTCTGGATACCAGTATCAAATGGAGGGAAAGAGATGAGGGAGAACATGCGCGTGCGCGCGCACACACACATACACACACATCACACACGTATGCTCTTTTTTTTTTTTTTTAAGAGAGAAGGACAGTGAGAGAGACAGAGAGAATCAATTTTTATTGAGTTTTTCACGTGGCTTTCGTTGCTCTGACACTTAGTTGTGTATGCGGGTTCTGGGGTTTGAACCCGTGTACTTGCGCATGCTGGGCAAGCACCGTAACCTCTGAGCCAGCATTCCAGCCCTCACACATATGCTCTTAATGAGCCTTTCGCTTCTGCTTACATCCCAATGGCAGAAAACAATTATTGGACCTTGTCTGGATGCAAGAGGTTCTGGGAACTGTGGTCGCCACTGGGCAGCACCCCCACCCAGAAGAACACAGTATTTGGGGACATAGTTGTTTCTGCCATATGGATTTTTTTGACTGCTTATTCATAAATTGTTTAGAAAAGGGAGCACACAGCAACGCACGTACGTTTGCAGAGGACATCATCACAAACCCACACCCCGTACGTTCCAAAAGATCAGACGGCACCGAGGCTGAGAGGTAGACACTCCGCAGTCAAAGCTCAGTGTGAGAAACCGTGAGACAGCGTCCAGGCAAAATAACCCACGTGGGTTGCAGTGATGGCTCCTGATCCCATGGGGAAGAAGGGCCCGAGGGTCACGATCTGCCACTCCCTGAAGACTGAGCCAGCACTGGCTGCTCCACCTCCAGGATCCACTAAAATGGCAGATGTCATTTGGTGAAGGATCACAAAGAAAACCAAAGCCCATCCTTGGCTACTGTGGGGTTCCCATCCAGTTTATTTAAGAAATACTGTGGGAGAATAGATTTTAAAGTTTGGATTATTTTGTCTGAATACATAAAGTCTGAGAGCAGCTATAATTGGATACTCTAGCATCACCAAATATGTGATTAGTACAAACAGGGACGTGATGAGCCAGTCGAGGGACGGTAAGACCACATCAGAAGTATCATCCTGGAGACTGAAAGAGGCAAATCCAAGAAAGAAAAAACAAAACAAGTCACTCACTTTCTTAGCTTTCAAGTTCCTGAGCTTGTGGAACTTCCATTAATTTAAGATGTGATAAGAATAAAAGTATAAATAACTTTCTAAATGGCTTGAAACAATCTCATGAATAACAGATCAGTGATGCAATGTTAGAGAAAACTCAGAAGTTTGGTGTGTGGCCATCACCCTTCTGAGGTTGATATTGACATAGGTAACTGGATCTCTTAAAATGTCCCTTGGTGCCACCAAAAGAGATTCAGTGCTGAGCTGAACGGATGGATGGTAGATCTGACGCATTGTGGACTAGAATTCATTACCTGTACCCATTAGTTGTGTAGATGCTAATTTTTTTTTTCTGTTTCTTTGGGGAGGCAAAGGAATATAAATTGATTTATGAAGGTGATCAAATTGGTATAATAATTAGGTGAGCGATAATAAGATATCTTTGTGAGGTAGGAAGAGCACATCTCACCGCTCCCAGTTTTCCGTGCACTGATTCTGTAGGAGAGTGACCCGCTCAGCCTCGTGCTTCTGCCTGATGACGTTCATGCGCTCCCACTGTCATGGGAGACGGTGCAGCAAACCCCCACGACCTTTCCCTCAGCTCCCCTCTTCTGCTTAGTGCCCAGCCCCCAGGACCTTCACCTCTCCTTTGTCAAATAGAGTGATTTTTTTAAGTCCAGCTGGAGGAAAGGGGGAACGTAGAGTTGTCTGGAGAAAATGGGGAGACTGAGCTGCACCCATCCTGTTAAGGTGCCCCTGCAGAATCAATGGAGGTGGCCACTGGTACCAAACCCTGTTGCACAACAGTTTGTAGTTGTTTCCTTGAGAAGCCACAATCTGTTAGAAGTTCCCCTCAGGGACACTATCTTGGCACCTAGAGCTTTAAAAAAAAAAAAAAAATATATATATATATATATCACATGAAGGACGTTGACTGCCAAGTGTCTCTCAAAACAAATAATGACAATATTTTGTGGGAGGAGAAATAGGAAAAAAATTGTGAACTAGAGGGAAATATACGACACCTTGCCTACCTTGTTCGGCACATAGTAGGTGCTCAACAAATATTGTTTTTTATATATATAATATATATTTTATATATATATATTTTTTTTTATATCAGGGATTAAACCTAGAGGCACTCAACCACTGAGCCACATTCCAATCCTTTTTTATTTTTGAGACAGGGTCTCTCTAAGTTCCTTAGGGCCTCACTAAGTTGCTGAGGCTGGCTTGGAACTTGCCATCCTCCTGTCTCAGCGTCCCAAGCCTCTGGAATTGCAGGTGTGCACCATGACACCAGGCTACTGCATTCTTTATTGATTGAACAGATTATAGATGCTTTTGTTAATCAACTTTCCTTTACTACAATAAATGCCTCAGGTGAATACACTTTAAAAGATGAAAAGTTTAGCCTGGCATGGTGGTGCATACTTGTAGTCCCAACTCTTTGAAGTTCTGAAATAGGAGAATCCCTTGAGCCCAGGAGTTTGAGACCAATCTGGGCAACACAGTGAGAATGAGTCTCAAAAGTTAAAAAGTTGGGTTGGAGTGGTAGCTCAGAGGTAGAGCACTTGCCAGGCAGGCATGAGGACCCGGGTTTGAACCCCAACACCACATACACAACTAAGTGGAGAGAAAAAAAAACAGATTAAAAAAATTAAAAATTTATTCTCTCTTTTAAAAAAATTAAAAAGTTAACAATTAAAAATAAAAATTTTAAAAGAGAGAAGAGAGGGGAAGTTGATTTTGGTTCATGGTTGTGGAGGTTTCAGTTGGTCCCTTGCTTTGGGACCTGTGGCAAGGTGGAATAGCATGGCGGGAGCTCTTGGCAGAGGAACCTGCTCACCTCACAGGGCCAGGAACAAAAGAGGAAGAGGAGGAACTGATGTCTCAATATCCCTTTCACAGGTGCACCCCCAAGTGACCTAGCTTCCTTCCACAAGGCCCTCCCTACCTCCTGAAGGTTCCACCCTCTCGGTAACAGGCTGGGGACCAAGCCTTCAACACATTGGGTTTTGTTTGTTTGTTGTTGTTGTTGTTTGTTTGTTTTTAAAAGAGGGACATTGAGAGAGAGAGAGAATCAATTTTATTTAGTTTTTCACGTGGCTTTCGTTGCTAGGACACTTCATTGTGTACATGGTGCTGGGGTTTGAACTTGTGTACCACGCAGGCCAGGCAAGTAAAGTAACTGCGGGAGCCACTGCACCAGCCCCAACACATTGGAGTTTAGGGGATGCTCAAGATTCGAGCTATAGAATCTTTTAAGGGGTTTCCAAATAAAAGAGCTATGATTTGATTTAAACATTGCATACCCTTTTCCTTACTATATTCTGCAAAAAAAAAAAATTTTAATACCTTAAAATGCACCCTTAAAGCATTTCAGAATCTGAAAATATGATTATTATATTGAAATATATGGTATTTCTTTAACTTTGCACTTTCAAGCTCAGGACAACCAAAATCAGGGTAATAATGCCATTTTGTAAAATGTTAAAACCTCAATTACAGTCCTTTTCTTTTTTTGTTTTAAAGACTAACAGTGTTAGACAGTGCAGAAAGGGGGCAAGAGAAGGCTTCATAATCCCATCATCCTAACACAATAGGCAATCCCATTTTTTAATACGCTCTTCCAGTTTTAGACACTATGCAGACATATTTTTGTCCATGTGCACCACAGGTACCCTAATGGTGAACTGAACAATTTTATTTTATCAGATTTAGATGAAACACAGAAGGAAGGTGAGAGGAGGAAGAAGAACCAAAGAAGCACATCACTTCAGTTGAACAGCAGCCAAAAGGCCATTAGTGGGACTGTCTAAGAGAAGGTGGACAGCTATGTCCTCCCCAGAAACCAGTCCCAGGGTGGGCACTGGTGATGACCATTCCCATTAAGGTTGGGCCCACCTCTGCCTCAGTCCCTGCTTCCCAATGAGTCCAGGTCCCGCTCTTTCTGTGAGCATCCTAGAGGAGGCACAGTTACAGAAACAGGCATACAGCCAGCAATGACGGCCACGAGCCAAGCAGAGATGGAAAGCAAACCTATTTCCTGTTCCCCTGCTGCTCTGGAACGGAGGCAGACAATGCTTTGACCTGCTTAAAGGAGAACCCAGGCTGGCTGGCTGCTTGCACGGTGCTCTCTGATCACATGGAGAAGTGGCCATTCTTTCCCTGCCTGTCCAGCAGGATTCCCAGGAACAACAGTAACGCCATCTTCCCTCTGATCCACAGAGTACTTTCACGTGCATTGTTCTATCTCCACGACAACCTGAGGAGGCCACCAGGTGACCTTTATGAGCGCCACATTGCACAAAAGGGAAAGACACAACTGGCAAGAGGAGGCAGCGTCCTCAGCCACAAAATGAATGTTAAATTGTGCTTGGATCTGCAGACCGTTCTGGAGAGGGTACCAGCCTCCTCTGCCTGGCCACACAGGACTGCACAGACTCACCCTTGTCCACGCTGTAAGCTTGCAGCTCTGCCAGGCATGTGCAGAGTAGGCGGGGGCCTTTCCAGCTGGGCATTAGTGAGCAGGGCGTGAGGCTGCTGATAAGGGTGGCTAGCAAAAGGATCCTTAAAAATAAATGGCTCCTGACCAAGATGGAAAAGGTTTGCTTGTCAACAGGACTGCAGACCCAGCTATGCATTGTCTTTTTGATGCTACCATTTCTGTCTCACGTTATTAAAAAATAATGTATTGATTACCACTACTTCAGTTCTTTCCATTCAAAGAAGCTATTTATTTTGTAAAAGCGGCACAGGGAGGAAATGATTTCACTTTGGCATGGCTTCTAACACACTCTTTGGAATCCCACCCTCTACCCCTTCACCCGTTTCTGATAGGTTTGGGAAAGGAGCATATCAGTTCAGGATTATTTTAACAACAGAAGCACTTCCACTTTGGCTATTTTTAGCAAGTCAGGTGCACTCTGCCCGCCATGAACTTGGTATATTCAAGTGTGTAATTCTGCGGCCTCTCTCATTTGAAAGGGAGACTGTTCCAGCCCTCTGCCCACCATAGCTCCACTTTTAACAGCTGCTCGTAAATTTCCGAACATGCAGAGATATCTTTAGCTGTGACTCCAGATACTTCCTGTTGAGCTGCGAGATGCAGTCCTGCAAGCACACTCGGGCTAAATATACCTCTCAGTCCAGCGCGCAGCCAAATAAACAAGGGCAAATCAACAGGATTTTTTTTAAACCAGTGCTGAACAGGTTTTTGTTATTGCTGTTGTTGTTGTTAGATTAATAAAGCAATTTTGTTTATTTTGGCAGTTGAAATCACTTCAGCTCCCCCAAAGCTTTTAACACCTAAGCTTCATTTTCTCTTCTGAGTCAAGAGCTGACCAGAAGCCATGGTACAGGGACCCAGCATGTTTTAATGCCATGTGCCTCTCTCGCCCTCTTGTCCTGCTCTGTTAAACAGATGGCACCACAGCGGCCAACTCAGAGTAGCCACTTTGCTCTTTCCCACAAAATCCAGGCTCTTCTTTAGATCTGCTGGGAGCCTGAGTCATGCAGGGTACAAGGGAGTCTCCACAATTTTCTTTAAGGAGTGTGGCTATCCTCTGAGGACTTGGAAAAGGAGAAGAATGTTAAGTTCTTTCCAGGTTTCCTCCTGTATGGAAGAAATCTCGTCTCTGAGTTAAGGGATGTATAACCTTTTTACCAAACCTGAAAAACTTGGATTGTCACCCCTGAATAAGTCCTTGGACCCTCAGAAAAAGTTCTGTTCCGAATCTTCAGAGCAAGTACTATACAACAAACACCTTTGGTCAGTTTCCTTGTGAATAAGATCAGCTGGCTAAACAGTGCTCCTCTGGCCAGACCAGAAAAGCTATGGCAAGAGAAGGCGGAGAAAGCAATTGAATGAACCTAACTTTTACCCCTGAATGGTCACCCAGCTCCACTCACTGCGCCTGACCTCACCGTACCAGATCAGACTCCCTTCAGATGGTGTTAGAGTCCGTGGGGTCTGTGGACAGCTCAATTCCCACCAGCCGTCCACCTGCCTCTTACCCAGGGTTCCCTTGGAGGCACCAGTTTTGTTCATCAGTCTAGCAATTAACACTTGGACCCTCTTTTGAGGAGGAATGCTGTAAGGATGAGTGTCGGTATCCCCCTCCCTCTGTCATGGCCTAGGATGCTACGTATTTCTGTATCTCTCAGTACATTGGGGCGTCTTTGGGGGCTGTTTTGTTTGGCAAACATCAGTACCCATCAGAATGTATTAAGCAGAGACAGATGCCAGAGCAGAGGTGCTGAGCACTGGGCTTGCAAAACCAACAAAGAAGGAGTCCAGGAGATGGGAATGAGCACCCCCTTATTCCTGCTTACCGGGGCCAAGGCTGCTCTTAGGAAACCTCACAGAAGCCCTGGAAGGCTGCATATTTTCTGTTCCCACGCACCTCTCTAGGACTAGACACTGGGGGTGTAACAGAGTTAGATAGACAAGGTCCCTGTGCTCCTGGAGCAGTGCACACACTTGGTGGATAAGTGTCCCCGAAGACCCACATGCTACAGGCTGGGCTCTAGCCTGTGGTGCTGCTGGCAGCTGGTGGGTCTTTTAAGCGGTGGGGTGATCTTGAGCCCTGTGATGGGAATAGTGGGAGCTCAAGCCCTTCGTCTCTGTTCTTAACATCCGGTCCATGCAGCAGTTAGCTTCACTCTGTCACATGCTCCCTGCCATGATGTGCTTCCTCGCTGCAGGCCCAGAAGCAATGGGGCCACCTAACCGTGGGAGCCACTGTAAAACCCTCCTCCTTATAAGTTGATAATCTTGGGTATTTGTTATAGTGCTGGTACACTGGTTGACACAGTGATAATTTCTAGAGGCCAGGGGTTAGTTGGGGTCCCCTGGCTTGGGCTAGAGTTCCTCATACAAGTGAGCTTGGCTCACTTGTATGCTCATCATGATGCTGTCTGGGCTCTCTGGGCCCTGGCTCCCTCCAACCTCCCCCACCCAGTTTCCTCCTGCTGGACCTCAGGGCTGCGTCCTGCTGCCGTTGCTATGCTCCTGTTGCTTCTGCCACCACTCACACTGTACTGACCAGTCCCTGGACAGTTTCCAGAATCCACTCCCTCAGAAGGCCCTCCCTGGCTGTCCTCGCCTAGGTCAGGCTGGGGAGGTTGAGCTTCCTCTGAGCTTCCAGGGCCAGTCTCTCACTTCACCTGCCTCACTACTTCCGGGGATCCGATGAGGGGGTTGCTCCTCACCAGCCAAATGCTCCCCGGGCACACTGGCTTCATCTTTGTAGCTCCCATCAAGTGGCACAGCCAGACTGTGGGCTGTCATCTGCCAGCACTTGCTGCAGGCATGAGAGTGTGCCTCTCTGCCCTGGTGGAAAAGGTTGGCAATAGGAGCCCAAGTCCTTCCTCAGTGATTAAGGAGACAAGAGGAAGCCTGATGAGGTCAAGCAAGGGAACCTGGGGAGCAGTTGGGAGGACCTCTCCAGTTCCCTGAGTGACTCTCGCCCAGACTCTCGTTAAACACGCGCCGTGATGGAGATGGGGGCAGTCTGTGCCACTGTCCAGCCTGCTGCAAAGCCTTCCCTTTTGTTACGCAAACTCAGCTGAGGACTTTTAGAATTGTGTCCTCTAGAATAACAGAATCATTCGACTCTCTGGTATATAAAAAGGCCCTCAAGTATCTCAGAGTGAGACTCATTTCTCTGTATCAAATGCACCCCTTCTCCCGTTTCTCACCACCTTGACACACATCTCGGGTGCCTGCCAGCCTCCTGCTGTCTCTTAGGACGTGGTGCTCTGAGCCGAACAATCCTCCAGGCAGCTCCCAGTGAGTATGGAATGGACTTTCCTCCCCCAGTCCGCAGCTGAAGTTCAAATGCACTTGAGACCCACATCCCTTGGTCAATTCTTCCTGTTTTTGTGGCAATGAAACTTCTTAGGGTTCTGCGCACAACCCACCCTGATCAGACCACATTTAATAATTATAACAACAGCAGCCCTAAGCCTGTCCTGTGCCCACGAACCCACAGCTCTGCAAGCGTTGTACCATGAGTACTGTCCTTCGCTCTCCCACATACTCTGGGGTTGAGTGAGGTTATGCAGTTTGCCCAAAGTGCTGGGATTTGAACCCAGCAGACTCTGACTTTAAAGCCCATGTTCAAAGTAACTCACTTCCCTGCTTCTCACCTTGAACTTCACAGCTGATTTTTTTTTTCACCTTAATGCTAGATGTATCTCTGCTAAGTTTGACTCTAGTTTCTTCCGGACTTCCCAGCAGCTTAGAAACTCCACAAGCCATCTTTAGCTCACCTCCTCAGGTCAGTGTCATATCTGCTGCCTCATCCTGATCAACAAGGGTGCCCCACAGCTTCCATTAGACCCCTCCTTGCAGGTCAACACCAGTCTGGAACCAGATTGGAGATGTCCTATATATGGCAAATTAACAGCACTGAGAAATGGTGGGAAAGATGCCTTCTATATTTTATATATTTTCACAAATCTGTGTTTAATCTTTTCCCCTAAAACTTTGTGGGAAACCAGGTTCCTGTTCTCCTCTGCCACCTGTGGGAATGGGGGCTGTTGGTTCAGCTTGCATCTTCAGGGTTCGCTCCCATCTCCCATTCATTCACTCATTCTCAGCATCAACGGTGTTTCCACAACCACAGATACAGAAGATTTTTTAAATCTTCTCTCACTTTCCTTTTCCCCAAATCTTAAAATAATGCATACCTCTTATAGAATATGTGGAAAGTACTAAAATAGGTAAAGAAAGCCCAAAACGGGGCTGGAGCAGTAGCTCAGCAGTTTCAGCACTTGCCTCACATGTGCAGGGACTCGAGTTTGAATCCCAGCACCGCGTACACAACAAAGTGTCAGAGCAATGAAAGCCACATGAGAAACTAAATAAAATTGATTCTCTCTCTCTCTCTCTCTCTCTCTCTCATTGTCCCTCTCTCTTAAAAGAAAAAGAAAAAGCTCAAAATGAAATGGTCCAGTAGTCCTAAAGATACCTTTTGCTGTCTGCAGTTTTTTGTAGAATCTAGAACACAGCTTGCCCAGGTGTGAAATTCATCGCTAAGACCTGGCGTTTGGTCCCCCATACCTGCAGCAGGGACTAACAGCAGCTTGGTTGGTGAAAGAGGAATGCCAGATCGAGGTGTGGAGAAAGGCCAGGCCCCAGGGACAAACGTAGGGTGGATGTGAAGCTGTGGGTTCTCTCTGCCATATTCCAACAGATTTGTCCTCTATTCTGTGTGCTTCAGCATGTGATATTCAAGGCCGTCCATCATTGTCCCCCAATCCTCCTGATGTTGCTTCCCCAGGGGACTAACTGGACCATTCTTGTGCTGTGGGATTTTCTTTCTCTGTCACTACTGTTATGCACCATACTACCCGCCTGAGAGCTTGATCTAGACATCTTCTCTTCCTCCACATATCAGTTTGAACATTAGGGATCAGGGAGGAATCATATGGGCGAGAAGTTTCTCTCTGGGTGACTGTGATTTGTTGGACATCTGTCTGCAAATACATGGTGTTCAGTTTAAAACCCATCTCTCAATCAATCACTGTGATTTTTCACAGATGGATGGATGGACAAACATTTAACAAAATCTCCTGTCGATTCCCTGCCACACTGCCAGGAGGTCCCTTCCAGCTCAGTCATCCTTTGAATGTATGATTGATATTTTGGAAACAGGGAGATCACTTGGCATATTTGTCAGTGGCTGGCAATCTCCGTGCAATTTGAGTCTGGTCCAGGGAAAACCTTGAGAAAGATGTAAGTCACATAGAAGAATTTGGGGAAGAGACAGCTAGTCCTCAGTAGCATAGATGGCAAAGTGGAAACACCTATTCTGGGCAAGCTGTTAATGGGAAATAAAGGGAGGCAGCAGGAGGGAACCATAAGTGTTTAATAGCATGGACCATCCTCCTACAGCTGAGCTTGGAAAGAAAGGATAAAAGAAATCAGCCCTGGGGGCTGGAGTGGTGGCTTGGTGGTTATGGTGCTTGCCTGGCATGCACGAGTACACGAGTTCAAACCCCAGCACCATGTACACAACACAGTCTTAGAGCACTGAAAACCACATGAAAAACTAAATAAAATTGATTCTCTCTTTCTCTCTCTCTCTCTCTCTCTCTCTCTCACTGTCTTTCTCTCTCTTAAGAAAAAAGAAAGAAATCAGCCATGAGCACTGAGTCAAGAACTTGGTCCTAAGAGGCCACAATGGGTCAGACAGTTGGCAGCCACCAAGCTGATGGCAGGGAAGCCTTCCTGGGTGTGATACTAGAGTTCAGCATGAAAGGATGAGTAGAAAGAGTTAGCCTGGTGAAAAATATAGGTAGGAGGGGGCAGGAGTGGTGGCTCAGCAGTTACAGCACTTGCATGGGATGTGCCAGGATGTGGGTTTGAACCCCAGCACCATGTACACAATGAAGTGTCAGAGCAATTAAAGCCACATGAAAAGCTAAATAAAAATTGATTCTCTCTCTCTCCTTCACTGTCCCCCTCTCATAAAAAAATAGGAATGAAGGTAGGAGGGCTGGAGATAGAGGAAACAGAGAGAGGAGAGCAAGACCTATTCAGCCAAATAAAAGCAATTTGGTAGGACCAGAGTGACTGCCAGTGGTGGCAGTCACCTGCATGGGCTGGAGAGCTGGGTCATGAAGTGTGCCCTGCTAAGGAATACGATTTCCGCTTTCTGTAGTGCAGACGTGGGGCAGAATGCTGAAGAGTCCAGGCATGAGCAGAAAGATCAGACCCAGTTGGGTAGCTGGAGGGTGTATCCAAGGGAGCCAGGAACAGAAAATAGACTCCCTGAGTGACCCAGGGGATGTTAAAGACCTGAACCAATGAACTGCCAGGTGGGATGGTGCGAAGGAGGTAAAGTCTACCAGATTCTTGAATGGTTGGCACATGACAAATGATGGGGGCAGGAAGGGTCTAGGGTGAGCCCCTGGCTCAGACATCAGACTGACCTGACCAGATGGCAGCACCATTTTCAGAGAATGGCAGCACTGCTGATGTTATTCTGTCTTCTGCAGGAATTTGCTTCCCAGCTGCCTGTGGTGGAGCTGTAGGGACAGAAGACTTAGCCGTGCGTGCACATCGGGTCCTGCAGAGCTCTAGCTTCCTTGAAAACCTTAGGGAGACGGGAAGGGGCTCCGGCTTTGTGCAAACCTCCATGTCTCCCTAGAGAATTACTCTCCCTTTGATGCTCAAGAATACAGTGTGCGGATAGTCACAGTAACAGCTGTTTACGGGCACTCAGCCCTGGGCCACGAAGCCAGTCCAGAGCCAAGAGCCACAGGCGGCGGAGAGGGATCGAGCGGTGAGCAAAGAGATTTTCCATGCCAGGAGAGCCTAACTCAGCTTAGCATAGCCACATCCGAGTCACTTCCAAAAAGTACTGCTTACCAGCTTGAATTTGCACAGCCGCCTCCCCAAGGCAGCTTCCTGGTGAGGCAGAAGAAGGTAGCGCACGTGTTGAATCCTTCGATGGTACGCCATACACACATCAGGTCTTGGACACAATCCCCTCTGTTACCCCCTCAAAAAAGCAAATAACCATTTATCAGTGCACGTTATATTTTTCAAAATAATCAAGTTTTTTTCATTGGGAGAGGAGTTACTTCTAAAGCATACTAAACAACTATACGTTGGGATTAGAAGGTACAATGGACACCTATGCACTTTTCTGTTCTTACACTCATGAAGTGGAACAGAAAGTTGCTTTTTTCCTTTGTTACCTGGGCAACTTTCCTTATGAGTTATGTAAATGAACAAATAACTTTTTAAAGAGAGACAGTGAGGGGGTGAGAGAGAGAGAGAGAAAGAGAGAATCAGTTTTATTTAGTTTTTCATGTGGCTTTCGTTGCTCTGAGACTTTATCGTGTATGCGGTGCTGGGTTTTGAACTCATGTCTCGCGCATGTCAGGCAAGTGCCGTAACTGCCGAGCCACCACTCCAGCACCTGAACAAATAATTTTTAACTTTCTAGTCCCTGTTCTCACACCTCCATTTTTGATAGTTCTGCAGAGCTAGAAATTTGTCTTCAAACTTGCAAAACCTGCTTTTAATCAAATTTGGACCCCATAATACCTATTAAATAAATTGAATTACAAATTCCAAAATGTGGAATTTGTTATTGTGGTTTTTTAAATTTTTATTTAATAGTTAACTTTAATTGTTCCCAAATCTTGATCTATTGCCTCAAATTCATACAGCCAAAAATTTTGGTGGAAAGTTCTGGCATCTAGTAATTTTATCAACAATGTCTCTTTTTTATGCCTGTCAGTGTTCATCCAGTACTGACATGTAAAAATTCACTATCCCTCATTCTTTTTTTTTTATTTTAAAGAGAGAAGGACAGTGTGAGAGAGAGATACAGAGACAGAGAGAATCAATTTTTATTGAGTTTTTCACATGACTTTTGTTGCTCTGACATTTAGTTGTGTACATGGGTGCTGGGGTTTGAACCTGGGTACTTGCGCTTGCCAGGCAAGCGCCGTAACTGCCAAGCCACCTCTCCAGCCCCCCTCATTCTTTTTTATTGTAATAAACCATATACGTGGGCCAAAAAAGCAACTAATTTGGAATCCTGAATTGAACCCATTGCGGTTGTAACAGAGCAATAGATTCCAACTTGGTCGCCATCTTTGCTGACACAGTTACCTTTAACCAAGATGCTTAGGTAGCAAGAAGTCCAAGCCAGATAACAGAAGCAGGCTTTCTGCAGTCTTGTTCTGGATGCTTCTCCTTCCTGGAGCCTACAGGTGTTATACTGGCTTATGGCTGTTGAAATATAGAACAGCAAACCAGCTGTCATTCATAAGAATTGGTGCTGGCCAACTGGCCTAGCCAGCTACAGAAATGAGTATGTGGCTTTCCACTTTGATTCACAAGGCCCTTACCTCCAAGCAGACAGCTGAAAAATCTCAAGTGACAACTCGGGGGAAGAGTGTTTGTTGAATCTGGGCATTTGCCACCCTGAAGAGGGAGGGCAGGAGACAGCAGAGGCTGACCACACTCGTTCCTAGGGCTTTGGGCAGAGAAGAAGTTGAGGGGGAAAGTCGGTGACTACGTGTCTTTTCACAATGGTCTTACTTACAGGGTCTTCCGTTATGTTCATTAGGAAGAAAACCTGTAGAATCGCAGTCACACTGGGACAATTGGTCATTTTTAAAAATTGACTCTAAAGTGTAAGCAAGAGACACTGATGGGAATATAAAATTAGGTAGAAACTGCAGAGGACAAATTGAGAATATATGCCAAAACAGGAGCCTTAAAAATATCCAGCAAGCAACTTCTTTGACACCAAGCTACTTGTAAGGATTTATTTGAAGGAAATACTCAAAGGTTGACACGAAGCTTTATTAAGTGCAAGTGTTTATTTCATCCTTCTTTTAAATGGCAAAATTTTGAAAAAGATTTAAATGTTCAGTAGCAGACAATTGGTTAAATAAATAATAACACCTTTATACAGTGGAATGATATTTAGCCATGATCCTTATATTAATTTGAATAAATATTTGGTATGAACGTTATCAAGTGGTTACCACTTTGCACTAATAATTAACAGTGATTTTATGTTCTCATTTCATATTTTCCTGTGTTGTCCAAATTTTCTGTAGTGGATAAATTTATAATCAAAAAGAAAAAAAAAGTAAGGTAATATAAGTGAATGTTTAGATTTTTTTTTTTAAGAGAGAAGGAGAGAGTGAGAGACAGAATCAATTTTATTTATTTGTTTTTTCATCTGGCCTTTGTTTCTCTGACACTTAATTGTGCATGTGGTGCTGGGTTCAAACCC
>PVKS010041283.1:0-16105 GCA_004027875.1 Aplodontia rufa
GACGGACAATAATTCTCCACCCGTGCCCGGGGGTTACAAGAGCTGATTTTAAAGTCCTTTAACATGAGTGCTCTCACCAGCGTGGGACATCAGGGCAGGTCGCTTAGCAGTGACTTGGGGCCTCAGTCCCCAGGATCAGAAAGAGAAGTTATCGCCCCCCACAACTGGCCATCTGCCCTGGGGGCTGTAGGGAACTGTGATTCCCCTCTCCAGCTCACAAATCTCTCAGTTGGCGACCTTCTGCCTTTCTGCTGCCCCTCTTCTCACCCAAATAGGAGGAGCCTGTGAACAGAGCTTGCTGCAGCAGGGCACATCTTTCTAAAGGGGATCCTCTGCTTCAACCTCTGCTTGATATCTGCCTCAGGAAGTTTTGAATATATGGGGCAGCTCAGACTTCCCCTTAGCATCTGAGCTCCTTGCATAGCCAAGGCTTCGTAGGCCTGGACCTCTCTAGTAGGGCACCTCCTAGTGCTTGCAATGGAGAATCACATAAGCACTGGCACGATCTGGACCATCTTTCGCGGGTCTCAATCAACCCCACAGAGCAGCTCTTGGGACTTCTGAAGACCACAAGACATGCAGAGTGGGTCATCAGTGATTCTGAGGTAGCAAGTCTCAGGCTGGTCACTCTCCTTGGATCAGTCAGAGACCCACATATCTACAATAGGATCAACTAGATTGTCTACAACTTCTGAGCCCCAGGTCCAAGAAATTTTTAGAGTGTGGATAGGTAGGAAGCAATCATCTCAGGATTACAGCCCAGGGACAGCTGAATACCCCTTTGCAAAAGAAAAATTTGAGGAGATCCTCTAAGAAAAACCAGGCAAGTGGACATAACCAAACTGCTTCTCCCCCAAAAAGCTCAACTCTGAAGAATCCCCAGCTTGACAGATTTGAACATACGTCCCCACATGGTACATACTCGCTGACCTAGGGGGTAGAAAAACTCAGAACTTTACCAACTAGTTTTGTTTTTTGTTTATCTCTTGTTTTTTTTTTCATGTTTTCCATTTTTTAAAAAAAACGGGAATCCGGCTGGAATATAACATTTAAAAATTTTTTAATATTACAGTGTTTTATTTTCTTTTCTTTTCTCCTTTCTTGCTTTATGAATAATACTGAATTTGGTGTTGGTGGATGTAAATATTTATCCATGCGTATGTATTGGTGATTAGCTTTTACTTTCTCTATGTCTTCTTGAACCCTACTGCTATTCCTATAACATTGGTGAGTGAAGGTAACCACACCCCATACTAACCTCTTCCTCCACCGTGCTCTGGTAATCCCTAAATATAAGCTTCCTTCTCTCATTCTCACCACAAGTCTTTACCCTACCCGCACCCCATTTCTATGCTTACCTTAGTCCTAATAGAATAACCTACTCCCCCCTTAATCCCTTGTTCCCCTTTACTCTAAGGCAGGTGTGATTTTATACCTTCCCAATTCACCTCCTTGACTTCCTAGTCATTCCTTCTACCCAATTTCAGAAAGACCCTACTACCTGAAGAAATAGACATGCTTCAAAATGGGTACTTGTTTGCTATCATAATCTACAGTGAGAGTTCTCTCAAAGAAAGCTGTTACTATTGGTGCTAATCATTAGCATATCTGTTTTAGTTGAAACGGACTAGTATTTGCACCTATAGCCTCTCAAATTCTCACAGAATGGTCTGGCATCTTTAGTCTGTATTGACCAAACAGCTCCCCATCACAGCAAAGAAAAGCCATAAGAAGCTCCAATTACTTCACCAAGAGTAACAAGGTTGAAATAAAAGACAAACTCTCTGACTCAGAAAATGAGGAAAAGGGGAAATAACTCTCCTCCTCAACCCCACCGCTCTCCACCCAAGGATTCCATAGCCAGGGCCCTAGATGAAAACCAAAGACATTGTATCAGCATTATGATTAGTAATGCAATCAAAGAGTTGAGAGATGAAATAAGGAAAGAGATCAGAGAACAATTTCAAGAGATGAGAGACAACTTCTACAGGGAAATAAGGGAACAATTCCATGAGATGAAAGATCAGCTATATAAAGAAATAGATATTCTGAAAAGAGATGTAGCAGAGCTATCAGGATTGAAAAACACCCTTAACCAATTCAAGTCTTCACTGGAAGATACCAACACCAGAATATACTCCACTGAAAATAGAACTTCAGCGCTTGAAGAGTATTGGACGATGAGAATAAGCTAAACAATGTAGAATTCAAAGAAGACAAACAAGATAAACAGCTTATATTACATAATCAGAACTTCCAAGTAACATTTATTTTTAAAGAAAGAGGGACAGTGAGAGAGAAAGAGAAAGGGAGAAACAACTTTACTTTATTTTTTTTTCTCATGGCCTTAGTTGCTCTAACACTTAGTTGTGTACGTGGTACTGAGGTTTGAATCCAGGTCCTCATGCTTGCTAGGCAAGCGCCAAAACCACTGAGCCACCACTTCACCCCCCACCAAGTAATGTTTAATGAGATGAGGCATAATAATCTGAGAATCATTGGCATGGAGGAAAACTCCGAACAGCAAACAAGAGGTTTCAAAAACCTTTTAAGAGAAATCATAAGTGATAACTTCCCTCATTTTACTATTGATCCGGAATACCATATCCAAGATCCTTATAGAACACCAAATAGACCTAATCAATTGAGAAACTCACCAAGACATATCATATACAAAATGAATAACAGAGAAATTAAAGAGAGAATTCTAAAAGCTGCTAGAGAAAAGCCCCAAATCACATTCAGAAGCAAACCAATTCAGGTCACAGTGGATTTTTCAGAGCAAACAATGAAGGCCATAAAAGCTTGGAACAATATCTTTCAAGTGTTAAAGAATAACAACTTCCACCCAAAGATATTATACCTTGCAAAACTCAGCTTCAAATGTGATGGGGAAATCAAATACTTCAATGATCAACTCAAGCTAACAAGATACATGAATACAAATCCTACTTTACAAACTACTCTCAAAGATGTTTTCCATTCAGAAGAAAATGCAAATTATATCCTAATTCCTTAAACAAGGATGAGTCAATAATCATATTATACACAAGATGACTTCCAAGATGACTCAAAATTCTGTAATTGATACAAAATCAGAGACTCAGCCTCCCATATCTATTCTAACTTTGAATGTGAATGGTTTCAATGCCCCAATTAAAAGACACAGACTGCCCCACTGGATCAAAAAACAAAATCCTACAATATGTTGCCTGCAAGAGACACATTTGACACTCAAAAATAGACACAGGCTGAATGTGAAAGGTTGGCAAAATGTCTACCAGGCCTGCGGCCCAAAAAAGCAAGCTGGTGTAGCAATTCTAATTTCTGATAAAATCAATTTGCAACTAAAACTAGTCAGAAAGGACAAAGAGGGTCACTGTATTATACTAAATGGGAGAGTCCATCAAGAAGATATAACGTTAATTAACATTTATGCCCCCAATTACAACCCCCCCAAATATATGGAAAAAATACTTAAGGATATCAATCCCTTCATTGATCTCACCACAATAGTCCTGGGGGACTTCAACACACTACTATCAACTCTAGACAGATCATCAAAACAAAAAAATCAACAAAGACATCTCCAATCTGAACAACTCTATTAGTCAATCGGGCTTAACAGACATCTACAGAATATTCCATCCTAAGACAGCTGAATTTACCTTCTTCTCGGCGGCTCATGGATCCTTCTCTAAAACAGAGCACATCCTAGTTCACCGGGATAATCGTAACAAATATAAAAAAGTGGATATAATCCCATGTATTCTGTCAGATCATAATGCTATGATTTTAGCAATCAACAACAACAGAAACTACTCAAACTCTTGAAAATTGAATAATTACCTCTTAAACGAAGGATGGGTAAAAGAGGAAATGAGAGCAGAAATTAAGAAGTTCTTGGAATTGAACTAGAATGAGGAAACAACATACCAAAACTTTGGGACAGTATGAAGGCATTCTTAAGAGGTAAATTTATAGCACTGAGTGCATACATCAAAAATCTAGAAAGAGATCAGATAAATAGCCTTATATTCAACTCAAACGACTACAAAAAGAGGAACAGTCCAACCCCAAATCTAACAGAAGACAGGAAATTACCAAAATCAGAGCTGAAATCAATGAAATTGAGAACAAAAAAACTATTAACAAAACTAAGAGTTGGTTCTTTGAAAGAGTGAAAAAAAATCGACAGAACCCTTGCCAACCTCACCAAAAGGAAGAAATGAAGCAAATCAACAAAATCAAAGATGAAAATGGGGATATCACCACAGACTCATCCAAGATCCAGATTATCAGAATCTATTTTGAAAATTTATACTCTGCCAAATTCGATAACCTGGAGGACATGGACAGGTTCTTGGACACACACGACATCCCCTCTTTAACACAGGAGGACATTGAAAACCTAAACCAACCTATCATAGATAGCGAAATTGAAGCAGGAATCAAAGCTCTCCAAAAAAAGGAAAGCCCAGGTCCGGATGGATATATGGCAGAATTCTACCAAGCCTTCACAGAAGAACTAACACTGATCCTCTATAAGCTCTTTCAGAAATTTGATAGAGTGGGATCACTCCCAAACACTTTCAATGAAGAAAACATTACACTGATTCCAAAGCCCAACAAAGACATGTCAAGGAAAGAAAACTATAGACCAATTTCCCTGATGAATATTGATGCAAAAATCCTTAATAAAATTTTAGCTAATCAGATACAAAAGCACATTAAAAAGATAATACATTATGATCAAGTAGGCTTCATTCTAGGAAAACAAGACTGGTTCAACATATGCAAATCAATAAATGTGATTCAACACATAAACAGAATTAAAAACAAAAATCATATAATCATCTCAATTGATGTAGAGAAGGCGTTTGATAAAATTCAACACCACTTTATGCTCAAAACTTTGGAAAAGATAGGGATCAAGGGAAGATACTTTAACTATGTCAGATCCATTTACAACAGACCCACAGCCAACATTATCCTCAATGGAGAAAAACTGAAAGCATTTCCACTGAATTCAGGTAGTAGACAAGGCTGTCCGCTTTCCCCACTCTTGTTCAATGAAGTACTTGAAACCCTTGCCAGAGCTATCAGGCAAGACAAGGAAATCAAAGGTATTCATGAAGGAAGAGAGGAAGTTAAGGTATCTCTATTTGCTGATGACATGATTCTATACCTTGAAGACCCAATAACATAGGCCAGAAAACTCCTAGAGCTTATAGGTGATTTTAGCAAAGTAGCTGGCCACAAGGTCAACTCCAGTAACTCTCAAGCTTTCCTTTACTCCAGCAACAAACCTGCAGAAGAAGAAATCAGGAAATCTCCCCCATTCACCATCTCCTCAAAAAAATGAAATACTTGAGCATTAACCTTACAAAGGATATTAAGAACTTCTACAAAGAAAACTATCAAACACTAAGAAAAGAAATTACAGAAGACCTGAGTAGATGGGAAAACATTCCATGCTCATGGTTAGGCAGAATCAATATAATAAAAATGGCCATTCTACTACCCAAAGCCCTATACATATTTAATGCAATCTCCATCAAGATACCAATGGCATTCTTCACAGATATAGAAAAAAATTCTCAAGTTCATGTGGAATAACAGGAGACCCAGACTAGCCAAAACATTACTCTACAGGAAGGAAGAAGTAGGGGTATCTCAATCCCTGACCTAATTTTATACTACAGAGCTGTAGTAGCAAAAACATCATGGTATTGGTATCAAAACAGAACTGAAGATCAGTGGAACAGAATAGAAGATCCTCAGACAAACCCCCATATCTTTAACTGTTTGATATTTGATAAAGGGGGCAAAAGCATAGTGTGGAAGAAAGAGAGCCTATTCAACAAATGGTGTTGGACAAATTGGACAGCCTTGTGTAGACAACTGAAGCTGGATCCTTATCTTTCACTCTGCACAAAAATTAAATAAAAATGGATCAAAGATCTGGATATTAAGCTAACAACTTTAAACTTACTAGAAAAAGAGGTAGGGTCAACACTAAAGGACATAGTAGTCGGCAGCACCTTCCTCAACAAAACTCCCATGGCTCAAGCAGTAAAGTCAAGAATAAATGAATGGGATGCAATTAAACTAAAGTTTTTGCACTGCTAAACGTCTAGTTAAGAGCACCATGAGAGAACTTACAGAATGGTAGAAAACCTTTGCCTGTTATGCCTCGGACAGAGGGCTAATATCCAGAACATACAAGGAACTAAAGAAACTAAACAATACAACCACAAATAATTCAATCACTAAATGGGCTACGGATCTTAAAAGAAACGTCTCACCAGTGGAAGTCTAGAAAGCCCATAAGTATATGAGAAAATGCTCTACATCATTAGCTACAAGGGAAATGCAAATCAAAACTTCAATGAGATACCACCTAACTCCTGTTAGAGTGGCAAAAATGAAAAATTCGAACAACAACAGATGCTGGAGGGGCTGTGGGAAAGGAGGAACACTGTTACACTGCTGTTGGGACTGCAAACTGGTTCAGCCACTATGGAAAGCAGTGTGGAGAATCCTCAAAAAATTAAGAATGGAACCACCTTATAACCCAGCTATCCCACTCTTGGTTATTTTCCCAAAAGAGTTAAAATCAGCATATTATAGTGATATGGCTTCATCAATGTTTATGCAGCTCAATTTACTATAGCTAGATTATGGAACCAACCCAGCCCCTCCCTTGATGAGTGGATACAAAAACTTTGATACTTATATACAATGGAATACTACTCAGCCCATTAGAGAAGACGATATTATGGCTTTTGCAGCCAAATGGATGGAGATGGAAAGAATTATGCTAAGTGAAGTATCCCAATCTCAGGGACTCAAGGGCCAAATGGTATCTCTCATTTGTGGAAGCTAGAATACATGGGGAAGCAGTATGTTAGACGGCTAAGCTAATAATAACTTCAAATTGTATGATTCTCAACACAACAGGGAGATGACTCCCTAGGATATTTGAAGGTGTAGGGAGGGGGATGGGGTGGAGGAAGGTGTAGGAAGAACTCCTAGGAGACTTGAGAGTGGGGATATGGAGGAATCATCTCAGGAGGAGATCTCTGTCCTCCATGAGATATCCATTTAACTCAGGAGTTCTTCTGGGGGAAACAGCAACATGGGGAACCCAAGCTGGGCATTCATGATTTGGCATTAGCCCTGGATAACTATGTATATATACAATGGTTCTTGAATGTTTGATAGTTTCCCCCTCAATTGTATCTCTATATCCATCTAATAAAAATAAAATAAAATAAAATAAAATAAAATAGTGATGCAAAAGTTAAAAATATTTTCTCCCTATCCCTAATTTAGGAATGGGAAAGCAAATAATTAGGTGGACAACGTTGTACAAGCTTATATGACATGCCAGTGGAAGGTACAGATAAGAAAATTACTGTTGAGAAATAGATTAGAATATTATGAATAATATGTGATTCTCTTCTTTTTTTGTTTGAAGAGACAGTGTGAGAGAGAGAGAGAGAGAGATAAACAATTTTATTTAGTTTTTCATGTGGCTTTCATTGCTCCAACACTTCATTGTGTACGTGGTGTGGATTTGAACTCACATCCTTGCGCATGATAGGCAAGTGCTCTAACCACTGAGCAACCACTCCAGCCCCTATGTAAATCTCTACTAAATAAATTGAATATATGAAATCACCTAACCCAGGCCTTCGCATAGAATAAACAACAGGAAAATCAAATAGTAGTTACAACTTAGCTGCAAAGCACAAATGTGTTTCCAAAAGTCCAATTGACAGATGTGGACTATGAGGACCATACCCAGGAAGCACATTCTACTCTCATTCCATTCTGCACATAGGTAAATGTGTGTGTCTTCCCTAACACCCAAGTCATTATTTTGCAAACTTTGAAAATTTGTTATTATGTATAAACAGATATTTCTACAGCATGGTGAGTGCATTTCAAAAAAATCAATAGTAATCTTTAACACAAAAGGAAAATCAGCAAACAACTGGACAAAGTATTTTATTTATTCAAAATTTTTGATTACATATCTAGTATGTGCTGTGTGCTTGAGATACAAAGCTAAGTGGGATACAACCCCAATTCTCTGGCAATGAACTGCCACTTGGAGTCTTTAAATAGAAACAGCAGCTGGGATTATGAAAAGTGGCTGAATAAAATGAATATTTGATTAAAATAAGAAAATAATGAGTATAATTGGATTTTTTTAACTATCTAAAATCATGAAATGTTGCAGAAAAATTAAATTCACATGACTCAACAGAGGGAAATTAAGTTCAAAAAGAGGGTAATTTGGCCCACAGGGGAGAATCCAACATTGGTGCTAGCTGCCTTAAGACTAGAGCTACTCAGAGACAAACTGATTTTTTACTGAAATTGCTGGAGAACTCGCCAGTTTTCATCTTTCCAAAAACAAATTACACCAATCCTGGTGCTCCTAACATGGAGCCCAGAAATTCCTCAGAAAGAGTCTTAAATAGGATTAAAGGCAGCAGCTACTAAAACACTAGTTGGGATTTTGGATGAAATATTTTTTCTCTCCCAATATAGAAGAAACTCCTGTATAAGTTAGTGATTAGAAGAGTCTACCAAAGATTATTTCTAAATTAATTCAGTTATCACTCCCACTCATTAAAGTTCTTCAGTCATGTCCTTGTCCGCTTCTGCCTTAAAAGAATAATGGCAATCTTCAGTTCCATTTCTTATTGAAGCATTTCTATGTCATTGATTATTTTCTTAAGCTGGAATTTTAAAGTTATCTCTTCAGTCTTACTTGAACCATAAAACTTGATAATTTCACCCATCTCTGGTTGACTATTTGTGACTGAAAATTCTGATTTGAATTTTTATTACCTTTTTACTTTTCCTTATTTCTTTTGTCCTTCCACTGGTAACCAGTTCCACTATTCTTTTTTAAAAAGACTTTCTTGGCATAGATGAATATAATAATTATTTAATTTGGATACAGTATCTCACAACAGTTCAAAACAAATTATATTATCTTTAGGGGTTTTTCAGTTCCCATTGAAATTCTTGTTCTGGAAAATAAATGAGTCAATCAATATTCTAATTTATGTTTGGCATTGGGTTACTGCTTAAATATATCATCTGTATATATTTTACCTGTTACAAAGGGAATGAATCTGAAACGGTTTTACCATTCTGCACCCTAACCACTGATATATGAGACTTGTACTGTTCCCACATTCTTGATAACAATTGGCATTGTCAAGTATTTAATTCTACTAATCCTAATGATATGTAATGTACTTCTACCCATCTCAATGATATACAGTTTTGTGATTTCTGATAAGGTGGCCATTTTTACACCTTCTGATATGTAACATTGCTTCAAGTCTGTCATTCTTATTAATTGCTTTTCATTAATGATTTATAGGAATTCTATGTACTTTATGAATAATTTTTTTCAGATAAATATATGGCTAATTTTTCTGTGTATATTTCATTTCTTTTATATGTTAAGATGCCTTGATTAGCAGAACATTTTGTATTTTGTTGAAGTCAATATTTTCAGTTGTGTGTTTGATTGTTTATGCCTTTAATATTCTGTCTGAAAAGTTATTTCCTAGTGAATCTATTTGTTTATGTTTCTTATAGAAATTATATTTTAATGTAGTAGGTAGAAGTAAAGGTTCATATTTATACAAATATTCAATTATCTTAGCATTATTTTGTTGGAAAATAATTTTTTACCAGGAAATATATGAGTATCTTTATCTTTATTATTTCAACATAGACTTACATATTGGAGGCAATTGTTGTTACACAATCATGCATAAATGGGTATTGACATGGTGAGACAGTAAGTTAAGGTCAATCCAAGACCAAGATCTAATCCCTTTCACCCATTCCCAGAACTCATATCTTGTCTTTAATCCCACCATACTATAGTTTGAAATGAACATATACAAGTATAATAATTGTTGACATTTCTAAGTTTCTCTGTCTTCCTGTGTATAGCTGGGATTCTAATGGGGGTTAAGTATTCCCTACTGTATCCATAACACCCTGATCCCTCCTTCCCCTCCCTACCTCCCTCCCTTTTCTACCTTCATAGATATGGTTCGCCCAGCTTATATGGAGTTTCAACTATGGTCAGTTTAATAATTAAACTAAGCTGGCTATCTTCTTGTAGGTTTCACACTAGCTTCCACACATGAGAAAAAACATTTGTCTCTTAAGTCTCTGAGTTTGAGATATTTCACACAGCATAATTTTTTCCATTTTCAACCATTTGGCTGCAAAAGGCATGATATTGTTCTAATAGTGGAGTAGAACTCCATTGTGTATATATACCACAATTTATGAATCCTCTCATCCAGGGTGGGACATCAATGTTGGTTCCATAGTTTAGCTATTATAAACTGAGTTGCTACAAACATTGATGTAGATGTGTCTCTGTAGTGTTCCACTTATAGCTCTTTTGGGAAAATACCTAGGACTAGGATACCTGGGTTAGAAGGTAGTTCCATCCCTATGTTTTTGAGGAATCTCCACACTGCTTTCTAGAATGGCTGTACAAGTTTGCAGTCCCACCAGCAGTGTGTTAGTGTTCCTTTCTCCCCACAACCCCTCCAGCATCTGTTATGGCTTGTATTTTTCATTTTGGCAACTCTGAATAGAGTGAGGTAGAATCTCAGTGAAGGTTTGATTTGCATTTCTCTGATTGCTAATGATATAGAACAGTTTCTTGTATATTTATTGGCCTTCTGGACTTCCTTTGTTGAGAAGTTTTTGTTGAGTTTCCTAGCCCATTTATTGATTGGATTATTTGTGGTTTTGGTGTTCAGATTTTTTTTAGTTCTTTGCATATTCTGGATATTAGGCCCCTATCATAGGCATAGCATGCAATGATTTTCTCCCATTTTGTAGGTTCTCTCTTGATACTATTCACTAAATATGTAGCTGAACAGATACTTTTCAGTTTAATGGCATCCCATTCATTGATTCTTGGCTTTAATTCTTGCTCTATCAGAGTCTTGTTGAGGAAGGAATTGCCTACACTGATGTTGTGGAATTTTGATTCTATTTTTTCTTCTAGCTATTGCATAATTACTGGTTTGATTCCTAACTCTTTGATCAATTTTGATTTGATTTTGTGCAGGGGGAGATAGGGATCTAGTTTTAGTTGTTTGCCTCTAGCTGTCCAGTTTGTCCAGCACCATTTGTTGAACAGGCTGCCTTTTCTCCACATTATATTTTTGCCCCCTTTATCAAATATCAGATGGTTAAAGAGTTGTGGATTTATCTCTGTATCTTCTATTCTGTTCCATTGGTCTTCATGTCTGTTTTGAAAGCAATAACATGCTGTTTTTGTTACTAGATCCCTACAGTATAATTTCAGGTAGGTATTGTTTTACCTCTGGCTTTCTCTTTCTTGCTTAATAATGTTTTGACTATTCTGGGTTTCCTATTATTCTAAATGAATTTGAGAATTGCTTTTTCTATATCCATGAAGAATGTCATAGTTATCTTGATGGGGATTGCATTGAATCTGTACAGTGCTTTTGGCAGAGAGGCCATTTTAATTATATTGATTCTGCCTAACCAAGAACATGGAATGTTTTTCCACCTTCTCAAATGTTCCTTAATTTATTTTTTTAATGTTTGATAGTTTTTATTGTAGAGGTACTTTATAATCTTTGTTAGATTAATGCCCAAGTATTTTATTCTTTTTAAGGTTATTGTGAATGGGACAGATTTCCAGATTTCTTCTTTAGCTGGAATATAGGAAAGCTATTGATTTATGAGTGTTGATTTTGTCACCTGCCACTTTGCTAAATTCATTTATAAATTCTAGTTCTCTTCTGATTGAGATTTTTAGCTCTGCTATGTATAGGATCATGTCATCAACAAATAGAAATAGGTTGGCTTCTTCTTTTCCTATTTGAATTTCTTTGATTTCCTTCTCTTGTCTGAAAGCTCTGGCTAGGGTTTAGAGGATTATATTGAAAAGAGCTGTGAGTGTGGACAGACTTGTCTTGTGCCTGATTTTAGTGGAAATGGTTTCAGTTTTTCATCATTAAGTATAATGTGGGCTATGGTTTGTCATAAATGGCTCTTACAAAATTAAAGTATCTTCCTTTGTTTCCTATTTTCTGCAGAGTTTTGAGCATAAATGTGTTGAATTTTACCAAAGGCCTTTTCTTCATCAATTGAGATGATCATATGGTTTTTGTTTTTTATTCTGTTTAAGTGGTGAATCACATTTGTTGATTTGCATATGTTGAACAAGCATTCTGTTCCCAGAATGAAGTTCAATTGATCATGATTTATTATCTTTTCAATGTGTTTTTGTATGCAATTTTCTTGAATTTTTTAAGGATTTTTGCATCTAAGTTGATTAGGGAAATTGATTGTAGTTTTCTTTTCTTAATGTGCCTTTGGTGGGTTTTGCAATCAGGATTATACTTGTGTCATAAAAAGTATTTGGGAGGGTTCTATCCCTTTCAATTTCATGGACTAGCTTACTAAGGAGAGGTGTTAATTCTTCTGTAAAGGTCTGATAGAACTCTGCAATCCATCAGAAATCCATCAGGTCCTGGGCTTTTCATTTTTGGAAGGCCTTTGCTGTTTCAATTTCGCTATCTGAGATTGGTTGGTTTAGAATTTCAGTGTCCTCCCGTGTTAATTTGGGAATGTTGTATGTGGCAAGATACTTGTCCCTTCTTCTAGATTATCAAACTTGGAAGAGTATATCTTTTCAAAATAAATAAATTTCAAAATAAATTCTGATAATCTTCTGGATTTTGGTTGAGTCAGTGGTGATGTCTTCATTTTCGTTTTTTATTTTGTTGATTTGCTTCACTTCATTCTTCCTTTTGGTGTAGTTGGCTGGGAGTCCGTCAATTTTATTTAATTTTTCAAAGAATTCTGTTGAGTCTTTGTATTTTTTTTCTCAATTTCATTGATTTCAGCTCTGAACTTGGTTATTTCTTGCCTTCTGTTCAATTTGGGATTGGATTGTTACTCTTTTAGTAGGGATTTGAGTTGGAGCATAAGTTTATTAATTTGGTCTCTCTCTTGATTTTTGATGAAGGCACTCAGTCTTTTATAAATTTACCTCTTAAAAATGCTTTCATAGTGTCTCTGTGATTTCGATATGTTGTGCCATCATTCTCATTCGCTTCTATGAATTTCCAGATTTCTCTTCTCATTTCATCTTTGATCCATTCTTCATGTATGAGGGTATTATTCAGTCTCCAAGTTTTTATGTACTTTTTATTGTGTTTCTTACTGTTAATTGCTAAGATCATACTGTTGTGGTCTGACAGGGTACATGGGATTATATTAACTATTTCGTATTTACAAAGATTTCCTTTGTGGACTAGGATGTGATCTGTTTTGGAGAAGGATCCATGTGCTGCTGAGAAGAAGGTAAACTCAGCAATTTGGGATGGAATATTCTGAAATTGTCTGTTAAGTCCAATTGATTGATAGAGTTGTTTAGGTTAGAGATATCTTGATTGATTTTTTGTTTGATAATCTATTATCGACAGTAGTGTATTAAATTCCCCCAGTATTTTTGAAGTCAATAAGTAGTTTAATGTCCTTCAGTACTGTTTCCACGTATTTGGATGGGTTGTAATTGGGAGCATAAATGTTGACCATCATTATGTCTTCTGGATGTACTATTTCTTTTACTATGATGTTATCACCTTCTTTATCCATTGTGACTACTTTTTTTGTCAAAGTTAACTTTGTTGATTATAAGGTTAGTGACACCGGTTTGCTTTCTTGAGCCACTTGCATGGTAGGATTCTTGCCAACCTTTCACCTTCAATCTGTGTCTAATTTTGGCTGTGAAGTGTGTCTCCTGAAAGCAGCAAATTGTTGGATTTTATTTTATTTATCCATTCTGTTAAAATGTGTCTTTCAGTTGGGGCATTGAGTCCATTCATGTTCAGTGTTTCAATAGATATGTGATTCTGGGTCCCTGGCATTGTTACCATTGCTGTATTTTGCACCATCTTGGATATCTTTTAATGAGTTATGTTATTATTGACTTTCTTCTGTTGATAGGCTTTGGAAGTTATCTGATTTTCCCTCTATATGAAGTATGTCTTTGAGTATTCTCTGCAGATCTGGTTTTATGTTTATGTATCTTGTTAATTTGAACATAACATGAAAGTATTTTATTTCCCCATCTTATTTAAAGCTGAGTTTTTCAGGGCATAGTATCTTTGGCTGTAAATTATTTTCTTTCAATATTTGAAAGATATCATTCCATGCTTTCCTGTCCTTCATTATCTGATCTAAAAAATCCATAGTAATCCTTATAGGTCTGCCTCTGAATGTGATTTGGTGTTTTTCTCTTACTGCTTTTAAAATTATTTCCTTGATGTCTCTGTTATTCATTTTGTATATGATGTGACTCGGTGAGTTTCTCATTTGGTTAGGTCTATTTGGTGTCCTATAGGCATCTTGAATTTGAGTTTATGGATCAATTCTGATATTGGGGAAATTTTCTTTGACTATCTCATTGAGAAGTTTCTTTATGCCATTAGTTTGTTGTTCTGTGTTTTCCCCTATCCCCATGACTCTCATGTTATTTCTTCTCATCTTGTCCCAAACTTCTTGGAAGTTCCGCTCAGGCTTAGTGAGTTTCTTTTCTCATCTATCCTCCTTGTATTCAACATTGCTCAGCCTGTCTTCATCGTCTGATGTTTGAATTTCAAGAGCTGAAGTTCTATTTTCTATTGAGTTTACTGTTACATTAATAGCTTCAGTTGAGCTTTTAATTTTGTTGACTGTGTTTTTCAATTCTAGGAGATCTGCTGTGTCTCTCTTCAGAATGTATAGATTTTTATCAAACTGGTCTCTTAGCTCTTTCAATTGTTTTCTTATTTCCTTATGTCTTCTTTTAATTCTTTGATTGTTTTAATAATCAGATTGTTGATATTTTTCTCTAAGTTTTCATCCAGTCCCTATCTGTGGACTCCTTGGCTGGGGAGTTGTAGATTTGAGGGGGAGAATTGCTTCCCTTTTTCTTCATTTTCAGCGGTCGGGAGTAGGCCTGTGAGCCCTCTTAGTTTTTTTTGCTTAGGAGATGTTGATGAGTGGTGGAGTTCTTCTCTCTTCAGTAACAGGTGCTGGGTGCATTTGAGAAGATGAAGTCTTCCCGATCTATGGTTAATTATTGGCCTTTGTGATTTCTAAATCCTCAGAAGATAAGGCTTAAGAGACAATATGATCAGCAAATGGGTACAAAAAACAGTGTTAACCTGGTTGCTTTGTTCCATTTAAGACTGATACCATGTTTTTGTTTCAGAAATTTATTTGTTGAAAAATCAAATAAGCTTCTAACAAAATAATATTTTATATATATATATATATATATATGTATATATATAAATTTTGAAAATTAGATTTACCCCCAAGAGTCCCCCCAGTTACCTACTCTTATCCCTTCTCCCCCTTCACAATGCATCTCTACAAATGCCTTAGGTTGTATGACCTTTCACCTTATACGGATTTAAAACATGATAATAGACCTACTTTCTCAATGGCCAGGGTCTAGCTCCAGCCTCCACAGATGAGTGAAGACATCCGAACTTTGGTTCTCTGGGTCATGCTGATTTCACTCAGCATAATTCTTCCATAACCATCCATCTACCTTCAAAGGCTGCAATATCATTGTTTCTTATTGCTGAGTAAAACTCCATGGTATATATGTACCACAGTTTTTGGATCCATTCATCCAGTGAGGGATATCTGGGTTGGTTCCATAAATTAGTTATAGTAAATTGAGCTGCCATGAACATTGAGTTTGCTGTGTCACTGTAATGTGCTGATTTTAAGTCCCCTGGACAAATACCCAGGAGAGGAATAGCAGGATCATATGGTGGGCTCATCCCTAGTTTCCTGAGGATTCTCTACACTGCTTTCCAGAGGGGCTGTACCAGTCTGCAGTTCCACCAACAGTGTGCTAGTGTGCCTATCTCTCCACAACCCCCCCCAGCATCTATTATTATTTATTTTCTTCATTTTTTGCCTAGCTGACTGGTGTGAGGTGATATCTTAATGCAGTTTTTATTTGCATTTCTCTGATTACTAGTGATTTAAAGCC
>PVKS010041284.1:0-16113 GCA_004027875.1 Aplodontia rufa
GGGGTTTAAAGTGGGAAGGTTCCCACCAGCTCCTTGAGAAAGTTGCAGAAGAGCACAAACCAACTCTGCCCTTGGCCACGAGGGGGCAGCACCTAACCTATGCCCATGCATAGGTTTTCTCCGGGGACTACAGGATTATGACCCAGAAAGGCATGCAGGGTGGCAGTGGCTGGGGTGCAGAGTGCCCTGCAGTGGTGGCAGCGGTGTCTCAACCAAGCTTTCCTGTGGCATACACATGGCTGCACCGTCCCTGCTCTTTCTCTGCTGCTTTTTCAATTTTGTGAGCAACCCAGCGTTTTCGGAAGGGATTTGGTATTTTCTCTTTCCATTGTTTGAAACCAGGATCTTTGAGCAGAACCTTGCTGAATTAATGACCCCATGGTGTGCTACTCATGGTGGAAACTATTATAAGGTCTCACCTACTGCCAAAAGTGTGTCAAAGAGGAAACGGCATCAATGAAACCCCCAACCCCAGGCTGCCACAAGTGTCATGTCACCTGTGGCAGTGGCTGCACGGGATACTGCGTTGAAGAGGATTCTGAATCCAAAGCTCATTCTCAATGCAGGCCAGAGGGGAGGTGGCTGAAGTGGCAACACCCCAGTCTCTTAAGTCTGGCTTGAGGGCACCTGGGACGGACACATTGTGGTTATGGTGACAGAGGAGCATTTGACTCCCTGCAATGCCCCTGCCTCTGTGGAAGGGGGCTGGACTCCCTTTCCCATCACCCTCTGGTAGCACAGCCTCTCTGACACACCAGACAGGGCCAGCACCCTTGTGGGACCTGCCAGAGACCCACAGTGTGTCCTCCTCCGATGACCGCAGCTGCAAAGCCAGAGTGGTGTCAGAGCATCAGAGGGGCACACTCCAACACTCCCACTTCACAGATGGGGAAACTAAGGCTCGGAGAGGGGAGGTTGCTTTGGTGGCACTTTGAGGCTGCACTCATCACTTGGCTCTTGGCCGGTGTTTCTCACTTCACCACCTTCTCTGTCCTCCCAACTTCTCCCTGCTCTTAGCCCCCTCTATGGCTTGGAATACCCCACTGTCCAAGTTTCCTGTGGTTGTGACAACATATGAACCAAAACCTGGTAGTTTATGGTAACTCAAATGTGCCTTATACTTCTAAGGTCAGAAGTGTGACATGTGTCACCCTGGGCTAAAAGTGAGGGGTGTGCAGGGCTGCTTTCCCTTCTGGGGTGAGTCCATTTCCTTCTCTTCTAGCTTCACCCACTCGCTCCTCTGCTTGTGACAGATTCCTCCATCGTCATCGCCAGCATTGGCTGGTTGGGACTTTCCCAGGTCACACCTTCCCAGGTCATACCTTCCAACAACAGATCCTCCTGCTTTCAAGGATCCTCATGATGAGTTTGGGTCTACCTGGCTAACCCGGCTCAGGTGCCCCATTTAAGGTCACTTGATTAGCATCCTTGATCCCTGCTTCAATCTTAACGCTCCTTTACCAGGTAAGGAAATATGTTAAAGGTTCCAGGCATTAGGAATGGGACTACTTTGTGGGTTTTTATTGTGCCCACCTTACTCATGTTCTCTCTGAAGTCAGGACTGATCCTAAAAAGTCATTTCCTGGACCTTACCCTGCCCCCAGGTGCCTTATGGATTCACTGCTGAGTCCGCTGAGGGAAGGTCTATTCTTGCTGCCTCCCTCCCATCGGCACCCACTTATTTAAGAAACTCAGGGTAATCTTACCCCTCTAGCGTGCACACTTAGAGGTTTTCAGTGTGTTCACCGTGTGGTGTCCTAATTTCAGCACTTTGAAGAGCTCTTGTACCCAATGGCAGTCCCTCCGATTCTTCCCTCCCAGCCTCCGGCAGCTTCTGATCCTCTTTTGGTCTCTATGGATCTGCCTGTCCACTTCTGGACACGTCATCTAAGTGCCGTCCTTGCGGATGTGGCCTTTTGTGTGTGTGTCGTCTTCAGGCTTCCTCTCTCAGAGACCTTGCAACCTGGCCACCATGAGCCCACCCTGTGCTGGCCTTGCTGAGTCCTCTAAGATGTTCATTCCCAAGGACTTTCTCCTCCCTGCTCAGTCCCTGCTTGTCTCTTCCTCCCCAGTGTGCCTGGCTCTGCCAAGACACCCTTTCTTTGTTCTGCTACCTCTGGCCCAAATCTGGCCCTTTGTCTTCTGAAAAGAACTAGTCCCCAGGGCCAGCCCCAGGCTGTCTGCTGTGTCCTGTATCCCAGGGGTTCTAAGAGTCCCCAGGTGGGCTTTTTGGGACATGTCCCTGGAATAGTAGAGTACATTTGGTACATGTGACGCTTTCAACAGCTTCTCCAAAGCGAGTCTGAGTTGTCACGTGTTGAAAGTCACTGCTTTGTAAACTTTGTGTGTTTGAGGGACATGTCAGCTAAGACTCTTGGGGCTGCAAGTGAGAGAAACCAAACTCAAGATTTCTTTCCTCTTGCAAATTAGCCTTCCTCAAACCACAGGAGACGCACCTGGCAGCTTCAGTTCTTCCAACCCCCTGGGACTCCCAAAGCCCCACTCTGTCCAATTCCAAATCAAAAGATCCCAAGGGAGGATGCCAAGTGCCCTGTGTTGGGTCACATACACTACTGGCGCAGTCTCATGCCGGGAGGCTGGGGGCAGCGACGGTGACTGGCAGCCTGCCAGAGCTCATGACGCATGTCTCCTACAGAGTCCACTCAAATCATGGCTCCTGCAGCCATCGTCATGCACATGATTCTCACAGTCCCCAACTGCCACCTGCCTGAGGTCAGCCTGGTGGACCCACTGATCTCCCAAATGGAGCATCCCTGGTGTCCTGGCTTTGTCAATGGTCCTCCCCACCCCCCAGCCTCCATAGCTTCTATCTGTTCCTTGTGCTCATGCATTGCTCTCCTGGCTGCCATCCAGAGGGTCCCCAAGTCCCAGGGATCTCAACACTCCGACATTTCTCCCAGCCATTGTTATCACTTCGTCCTCTCTGCATCAGACTCTCGGGGGCTGTTGCCCTAAGTCACCGTCCCTTAGTGGATCTCCCTGCCTTCAAGGCAGATTCAGCCACCTGAATAGAGCTCCCACTCTATGCCGGAAATGAGCTGAGCATCACTTTTAAAAAATTCTTCTAACAAGCCCATGCGTGGGAGAGCACTGTCACCTTCCCAGGTTGGGGAAAAGCTTTGGTAAGTGCCAAGGGATATAGAGGTGGCAACTGGGACAGAAATCCCTAATTCGAAATCCAGTACCCGTTCTGGCTCCCCTCCACTGCCTTAAAGTAGTTGTTGAATGAATTTATGAAAGTTTGCATTCTTCTTTCAAATCTTGCAGCTGTTTTGAACATTTGTGGTAGTTTACAAAGGCAAGTCCTTGAGTGGCCCAGTCCTTGCTCACTGCCCACGCAAGGTGACACTAAGCTCACCCTAATATCTGGGCAACTCTGAGAGCTTGTGGGTCCCCTTCTTGTCAACGGGGGATTAGAGAAAGGAAGAAAGCCTGTTTCCAAGAAGGGGTAGGCAGAAGAATTCTCAGAAAGCACTTACCACTGGACTTGGCGCTTGGCAAATCTTGATGAAGCCCTGACGGGAAGCGGGGATGGGGGTGGAATGGTCTTGCTGTCCTGGTTGCCCTGGAAGGTGGCAGGAGCCTCCTGCAGGCTGCAGCCTCTGCCAGCAACATCCCTGCCACAGGTCTGTTATTTTCACTTCTTGCTCAGGTTTGTTTTGGGCCCCTCCCACCTTGCCTGTTTTCTTCTGTACCAGGGCTCAACACAGAGTAGGTGCTCAATAAGTGATCGTGGAATGGATGGAGGGTGGAACAGAGGCACCAGGGAGCTTCTAGTTAAAGTCCTGCAATGAGATATTCTGAATTGTAGCATCTGGCTACTCTACTCAAGTGGCAATTTATTTTCTGCTGGGTTGACCAACTGTGCCCAAGCAGGGCAAAAGCCACAGGGATAGGGCCTCTAAATGGTCCCTGAAGTCTCCCTGATAAACACCCCACACCCTCCTGCATTGAACTTCCTGCTGCACAGCGCAGGGCTGCTCTCTAATTGACCTTGAATGAGCAGCCATTGATCTTGGGTTGATTAAGCAAGAGGGTTGCAACACAGAACTACAAGAACTGGGAAAAGAACCCTGTGCATTGAGGACTAGCACCCCCCCTTTCCTCCACTCATCCAGGGGTGGCTTCTAAAAAATAAACCAACAATTAATGAATTACTGCAGGGCCAGAAGAGAACAGGGTGCAACTTGGTCTCAGCAGGAGTGCAGCCGGCCGCCCAGAGCCCTGCCAGCCTTTCCTGGCCTCATTAGTTTTAACTGGAGGGCCTGTCCAGTTCCCAGCACCGCCCCTAGGGCTCTGGGCGTGGGGACTCCATCAGCGATTGTAACCTCTCTGCATCTGCTTTTCTGTGGCAGTTCCAGCAGTTGGCAGGGGCTCCAGAAAGGGCAGAAACTTGGGTTCTGCTCTTGGCTCAGCCTGGCTGAGCTTGACCAGGCAAAGCACTTTGGGGACTTCAGATCACTCATCTGTAAAATGAGGGGGGTGGACCAACGCAGGGGTTTCCAAAATTTTTTTTTTTTTGTCCTAGACTCTGTTCTTGAAACAAAACCTAACTGGGCCACCTCTGCCTCTAAAATACATTAAAACAAAGTTTATACAAAGACAGGGCAAGGAAAGGCAGCAAGTTCCCATGCTCCTCCCACCCCGATCTTCAGCTGGAGAGGGGGATCCACAGCTTCCCTCTGTTCCTGCAGAACACTTTGCAAACTTCCTCTGGATCTCATTCAGTTTTAACTGGAGTTGCTGCTCATGAGAAGGAGCCTGATGCCTGTAGCAATTAGGAATTGTGTATGGTTGCTAATAACAGGAAACTGACAGGGGCTTAAACAAATTAAGGGGTTATTATCTAACCATTTATTTGGTAACAAGAAATCCAGAGGCAGAAAATCTGGGGCTGGTATGGAAGCTCCACAGCATCCTCTGGGAGAAGAAATGCAGACTCCCTTTCTCTTTCTGTTCCATCATCTCAAACACATGACTGCCAATCTCAAGTTGAATTTATGACCAAATATGGCTGCTGAAGCTCCAGACATCACATCCACACTCTAAGCAAGGGCGAAAAGCACCTGGAAATTTAGTCTAATTTCTTAAAATAGATTTCCTGGGAATATTACCCATGTCTCAAGCTGACATTGCTGGCAAGAGCTGTGTCACATGATGACTACGGGCTGTAAAAGGAGGCATAAAATGTTTTCATTATTGTCTTTTCAATGAGGGTACATAAACCAAGATTCTGCTAATAAATATAATGAAAAGAATGGGTCATGGGTAATCCACAGGAAAGCCGCTATGATAAGCTAACATCTGTTGAGCACTGCAGAGTAGCTGGCAGGGTAATTAGAACCATGCATGTATTAGCTTATTTAATTCTCCTTCCTATTCATCATTTCTAGTTTGCGGCTGAGAATATTGCGGTACTGAGAAGTTAAGTAACTTGGCCAAGTGGAAACCAGCGATGAAGCCAGGATTTCAACTCTGATGTCTGGAGTGCAAAACTGACCAGCAACGACTCTGGAGTAAATGACCTCCCACGCTGTCCAGAGCTGTCTCAGCATCTTTCTGGGAAAGGGAGAAAAAACCTCCATGTGCGGTGCCAGAGCTGGCTCACCCTGCTCCTCTACGGTTTCCTTGTGGTCTTTCTCCAGGTAATGAAGGCAGCGCCGACAGATGGAATGGGCCTGGATGGGTTTAGCAGAAGGTAGGGGCTTCAGACACATCGTGGAGGGACTTCAGGAGCTTGCCCTGCAGGAGTGATTTATGAAGCAAGATTAAAAGTGCTGAACACATTAGGGGCTGGCGCAGTATGGACAGGGTGGAGTGAAAGGAAAGCACAGAGATGCGCTGAATGTTCCAGAAAGCTAGGGAGGGCTGTGGCAATGCCAGGCACAGGGGCGCCACCCAGGTCCGGCGGGAAGAGGTCACCCAGCAAGCCCTGGGCTCTGTCAGCAGAAGGCTTCTGTAGCACTCACCCGACCTCAGCTCTGGGACGAGGTGGGAGCCAAGAGGCAAGCTCAGAAAGGCCACCGCTGAGGGCCGGCTGTGTAGGCAGAGCTCGGTGGGGAATGCAGGAGAAGGAAGCAACTGTGTTAGTGGAACTTCCGGCCACATTTCTCCTCCAAAGTGTCAGTTTGCAGAGGACAAAATGAAGACCAAGCCTGCTCAAGTGACATCCGGTTCAGGTGAGGTGGCACAGCATCAGCCAAGGGGCAGATCCAGGAACCAGGACAGCAAGGTGACCTTGGAAACACTGCTGCCATTCTCAAAAGGACATCTTCACTCAGAACAGCAAGAGACATGAAAGAGATACCAGTAAACGCTGTTCCACGCAGCCCATGACGCAGCCCCTTGTAGGTCAGGATTTCTCCTGAGGGATGCTCAGTGTCTACGCAGCTCATCAGCAGGAGGGACACTCCCCACAGAGGAACCTGAGGGTGCTTCTCTAAGGTCAGGGATGCCATGAACAGCATCAAAGCAGTCGCTGACACGGAATCTTATTTATAATCAACTTTTTTGCATGAGGGCGTCTTTCTGGGGTCTCCATAGCATTCTTTGTTCTTTGTCTTCGTTCATTTGTGATGGTTCATTCAGCCTTGTTGTTGGAATGCTTTTTATTAAAGTATATTTAATATATAGAGACGTTCATATATGCATATATATGAAGGTGGCCTCTTCTGCAGTTCAACGTCCTGTCAGTTAAGATGCTGATGTGGTAGAGACTACAAGGTGTCTCCTGGTTTCACCTTCATTTTCCTCTTAGACGGTGACTCCTGATTTTCAACTGGACACATGGCCAATCAAAAAATAAGAAAGAAAGAAAGAAATGATACCTTTTAGCTTCTCTTGCAACTGGGTGTGGCTTTGTGGTCTTGTGACTTTCAAGAAGCCACCTTAAGGTAGGTGGTATGTCCTTCTTTCCTCTTTTTTAGTTTGTTTGAAAGAAGGACAGTTGCAAAGAGAGAGAGAGAGGGGGAGAGAATCAAGTTTTATTGGGTTTTTCACGTGGCTTTTGTTGCTCTGACACTTTGTTGTTTATGTGGATGCTGGGGTCTGAACCCGTGTACTTGCGCATGCCGGGCAAGCACCGCGAGCGCCGTAACCACTGAGCCACTGCTCCAGCCCAATCAGAGCTCTTTTTTTTTTTTTTTTCAGGCCTGAGGATGAATTCAGGGCCTTGAGCATGCTAGGCAAGTGCTCAGCCACTGAGCTAAATCCCCAACTCTTCACTTCCTCTTCTTACTGGATTGAAAGTAGATACAGTGATTGGAATGTTGCAGCTATCATGGCCAAAGAGGTGAAGAAGACACTGCAGCCAACCAGGGGCAGCAGTGCTGGCAGCACAAGACCATGGGCAAAGCCTGAGCAAAGGCTGGAGCCCTAGCAAGTCCAGGCAGCCATCTTGGTCACAGGTGTCCTGTGCTTGGATCTGTACACAGGTGCCATATCTTGGAATCTCAGCTGGAGAAGCAGCGACTGCTGCCAGGGGCTGGGGGTAAAACATGGATCTCCTTGGTCTTAGGAGGCTGGCTCACCTTCAGGATCAGGATGTTCCAGGGAAGTGGCCCTTGTCGGCCATGCCTCATGAGCTCATGTTCCTCTGAGCGTCCAAGGCTGCAGCAGTGGATCAGCTTGGAGAAGCACCTGTGACCATCCCCTTTAACCCTACGACGGATCACTGAACCTCTTCCTTGCCCTGTGGGAGGCTGTTCCATACTCGCTGCTCCCTGGAAGAGCCAGGGAACCACATGGCTTGAGGCATGGATTGAGACAGACCCTGGCAAAGGTGTTTTCTTGATTTACAATGATCAATGTAGAAAGGCATTTTATTTTACTGTGGAACCGCCTTTACTGAAAAGTTGGGAATGTTCTAGTAAATTCAGACACATGATCTCCGTGGTGTATGAGCCCATGGGCTTAATCATTACGGTGTTCTCCCTCTCTGGAGTCCCAAGGATACCAGATTCAGCTCAGATGCTTTGGAAGGGAGGTGTGGGTATTTGTCCCTGAAGGATCCCAAGGATACCATTAGTAGGGAAATTGGAATCAACAGACAGCTTCATAGAATTTCCTTTGTTTCTGTGTCACCTAAAACATCTGTGCTAGTGAAACAGCAACAAAACAACCCAAAATCAACAAGAACAGAGAGGCCTGGCCAGTGATTTAACCAAAAAAGAGCATTTATCATCCCACATAACTAGAGGTCAAGCAGTGAGGTGGTTCCAGGGTGGGTGAACTCAGCAGGTCATCATCAGATGCATGACCCAGGTTCTCGCTGTATTTCTGCTCTGCCTTCATTGGGCTTTGAAAACTGTCCTTCATGGTCACAAGACAGCTCCATCAACCTCACACAGCAAGGTTCAGGAGTCAGAAAGTTGGAAGAAAGAAAATCTTTACTTCATCCCCCTTTAAGGAACATGGAGCACACTTGCTTTCATGTCTGTTTTTAAGCCACCATTGGCCCCTGTCCACTTTTAAGTCTGGCAAGGAGAATGGAGTTGCTGCTAAGATCGGTTTGTTTCCTAACTGTATTTAGAACCACCTGTGGAGTTTAAAAAGCCATGCCTGTGACCAGGTCCCTGCCCCAGAGAACCTGTTCCAGCTGATTTCAGGCAGGATCTATGCATATCTTTAAAGCCCTGCCCACAAGACAGCTCTAAGATGCAGCCAGGGCTAAAAAGCCCTGGATTGGACCAATCTAGATTCCACCCTGGGGCTGGGGTTACAATTGGGACCCAGCCTGCTGTGAAACACCTGGCCACCTGATTCCTGAAGAGAATTGGGGTTCTATTCAGTGTGTAAGGTCAGGGAGTGCGGCACAGGGAAGGGGCATCTTCCGTACCCATTCTGTCCCCTGTGTGTAGAGGCAGGGATTCTAATGAGTGACAGCAGAGCACAGTTAGGACCTTTTCTTTTTCCTTTTCTGTGCCAAAATGGTGCTTCCGTGATATAGTCACTAGCTGAGGTCACACAGGAAAGGAGAAAATGAGAACAGCCGAAATGGCTCCTCCGTCTCTGCATATTTGTGGGGGGGTGTGCTGAATCTCAATTCGCTCAGAGTGTGGTTTCTGTCCACTGGGTCACCTTAAAAATGCAGATTGCTAGCCAGGTGTGGTGGTGCACATCTGTGATCCCTGCTACTTGGGAGGCTGAGGCAGGAGGGTTGCAAATTCGAGGCTCACATGGGCAACTTAGAGAGAACCTGTCTCAAAATAAAAGAGCCCCAAGTACCTGGAGCGCCCCCTGCTGTACTGCACAGGACACTGGGTGGCTCTGTGCACATGTGCTGTCCTCTGCTTTTGTTGGCACTGCTCCCTCACATGGAGCTCTCATTCTGCAAGTCGTAAAATGAGGCTCCCATCCAGAGGGTCCCTATGCAGAATGCCCACTCCCACCTCTGTGCCCCATCAGTGAGACAGAGGCACCCACTGCTCCCCGAGAGCTTCTCTTTCTCTCTTTCTTTTTCTTCCATCTCCAACAGCTGCACCTCGGAGATATTTGCTTTGGTGGTGTGTTGATCCCAGATGACTCCACCCCTCTTCACCCTTCTTCCGCTGTCCCCAAGCTGCTCGGCAGATTCACTATCCATGATTGAGCAGAAAGGCTGCGGTTAGCGGTCGACGCTGTGCCCGTGTGCACCTGCCTTTTTTGTCTATATAAGCAGCTTCCCCGTGCCCTAATCGGGTCAGTCTCTGAGCTGCTTCCCCTTAAGCTGCAACATCAGTCCTAATAAAGCCTCTTCCCCGCTCCCCATCTGGTTCTGATTTCTCTGACACCCAGATGTGGTGCTGTAGTTTGAACTCTGGTCCTCACACACACCAGGTAAATGCTCTAACCACTGAACCATCACTTCAGCCCAATAAAACCTCTTTTGGATGGTTCCGTTTTACCTAGCTGCTGAGAGCTGCTAGCTCTGGCTGCTGGAAGAGTTCCAGAGAGCTTCCAGCAGCTTTTGGCTCCCCTGACAGGAGAGCATGCTAACACCAAGACCTGAGAGTTGCTGGCCCTCGGGGCTCAGAACTGCTAACACTGTGGGAGCTGTGCTTGGCCTGGTTGTGATTTCTGTCAGCATCGAGCAAAAGAACCCTTAGGTGACCGGTAACTGTGTTCTGGAGCCTGCCATGGAGACACCTGAGCCCTTTAATGCAGGCTGTGAGGATGTTTCCTCTGTCCCTCAAGGGTCCCCTGGCCCCCAGCAGCTCAGCGGGACTCGCCCTGCGGCCACGCAAGAGAGGAAGTTCTGCTTCTGCCAATTTCTTTGTTCTTAAATGTGGCAGTTGGGCTGGGGAGCACCTGGTCTCCACTGTCTGGTGCCAACTGTGAAGCCATGCAGCTCACCTGTGTGAGGAGGCAGGTTTCCCTGACAGAAGGCAGGTGAGATGCTTCCTGAACAGGGTCACCTCCAGGCAGGCCAGGTCCCACCCCAAGCTAGCCTAGGGACTGCAGGCGGGTCACCCAGGGCAGAGCCAGGTGGTTACTGATTTATGGGCTCATTGTACACAGATGAGTTGCAAAGGGGCCTCGCCTCCCGGTTGACCCCAGCCCTGCCCAGTGTTGGGTGGAGAAGTGCCACCTGTGTCACCTCCCTTCCCTCTCTCTAGCTATTGTTTCAGTTCTGTGGAGAAGAAAGGAGACCAAAGTAATTATGGGTGAAAAATGAGATCACTCTTCCAAGTCCAGGTTCTGCATGTTTCAATCACTCCTTGTCCAGGCCACAGCTCCCTTCTGCAAGCCAGGCGGCAAGTGGCACATGGGAACAAGCTGGAGACCAAGTTAAAGGCACATCCCAGCCCCTGACCCTGCCTCAGATGTCCTGACCCAGCACCTCGCCCTGGCCAGCGAAGTGACACAAAGCCCGATCTGCCTCCCTCTCTTCCCTCCTTCTCCTCCCTCGCATCCCCCTGGGTTTTGGGACTTTCCTTCTGAAACTCCACTTTTCTCCCCATGGTAACTGCTCGCCCCACAGCCTCACGGAGGGTTTAATGCACAGGAGCCGGCAGCAGAACCGCAGAGGGTCTGTGTGTCAGGGGCAGCAGCTGGGCCCAGCCCTCCCTTGCCCGCAGGGTCATTGCCCTTCTCTCCAGGGCACAGGCAGCCTGATTTGCCGTAGCTGAGGTGAGCTTGAGTTGGATTCGTAGCATTGCGCCTGGATCCAGGAGCTTGGAAAGCAGAGAGGGAGAAGGAAACCAGGGGAGAGGAGGAAGGGGAGAGGGAGGAGACTGCGAAGAACAATTTGACCATGGATGTAAAGGACCTGCCCACAGAGAAAGACCCTTGGTGGCCTGGAGGGCCTCCTCAATCACAAGAATCTCCCATGCAATCTTCCCATCCACCCAGGATTTCCTAAGCCAACCCCACATGGTCCAGGGCCCACCCTTCCAGCTGCCCTGCCCACTGCCCACACCCCTGGTGCTTGTGACCTGTGTCTGGCCCACTGCCCACATGTGGCCCCTGCCTGAGTCCACCCCGCTACAGAACTCCCATTAACTGGCACAAGCATGACCTCATTAAATGCTCACCATATCACTCTGAGATTAGTGGCATTATCCTCTTTTCTCAGATGGGTAAACTGAGGCCAGGAAAGTTTTGATGTCCAAGGTCGTTGGACTAGTAACAGCTGAGATGGATAGCAGCCTTTTTGTCTGACTCATGTTCTTAACCTCGAGGCCTCCCATAAACTTTTGACTTATTTTGACGTACAAACAGTTTGGATGACCAGGATTTGCTTTTGTTTGACCTCAGGTGGCTGCACATAAGGTCTGGTGGAGCACGCAGTGATTGCCATTAGTAATCAAAAATGTCTCACTATGTCACAGGGACACCTCCCAACAGGTGCTGATGTTCAACGAGGGAAGTTTAGCCTCCCACGCGGCTCTTGTGGAGGGATGCCCAGGTCCCCAGGTGGGCTTGCTGCTTCCCCTCTTGTCCTGGGCCTCCCTTCCTCCTCACTGATAATTATAGGAGAACTACACCACCCACATTGTTAGAGCAGTTTCAGGGCCTCTGTTTTATTCGATCCTTTCTGCAAGCCTCTTAGTGGGGAGACCAATGCATTTTGCTCCCAGTGCACAGATGGAGAAATAGAAGCCAGAGAGGTGACTTTCCCAATGCAGCACGGCTGAGCTGGCACAGTTCTGCAGATCTTTCTCCCAGAGGAGACATGTGTCTAGAGATGGCTGTTACAACAGGTGCTGGAGCAGGGGGACCTGTGGAACACCTCATCTAAATCGTTCATTTCACAGATGAGAGGGTCACATCTTGCCCAAGTTTACGGAGCAGGCAGAGAGTGTTCAGAGAGGGCTTGCCACATCTGACTGATGGCATGCTGTGACCAGGGACGCAAGAGTGGAGACCACACAAACACAGGTCTTCTTGTCTACGGATACAGTGGAGAATGGAGCTCTTTAGTTCTGCTGAAAGCCGTAAAGGAAACATTGGAACATGCACATTCTAGAAAGTGTGAGTGGAGAAGATGAACACTTGGAGAGCTTTGGAAACAACTGTCCTGCCGCTACTTGACCGGGTGACCATGATAGATGACTTCATCCCTCTGAGCCTCAGTTTCTTCATCTGCATAATGGAGATAGCAATGCCCACCTGGCAGAGTTGTTTAAGGATTAAATATTTGTGAAGTACTTAGTTCACGCCAAGGTCACAGGAAGCATGGGGTGGGGGTGGGGGTGGGATGCAGGGGAATGGGAGGGGGAGCTGTTCTTGTCCCTGTCATGTTGGCGTTGCCTATTTGTCTCCTGCAAGCAGCCTGCAGAGTGCTGATTCAAAAGAGGGTGGGAGCTGTGTCTCTCCCACTCATCTCTGTGTCTCTGGTGTCCAGACATGCCTGGCATAAGGCCAGCACTTGGTAAGGGTCTGCAGGGTTGAACTTAAGCCTTGCTGGTCTTCATTGTCATGTGAATTTTGCAAATCTTCTGAATACTGCATTCCACTCAAGCCTGCCAAATGCCCAAGGGGACAGCAGGGCAAATGTTGTCATCTTTCCCATTTCACAGCTAGAAAAAAAATTGAGGCTTACAGAGCTACTTCCTGCTCAAGCCACAGGGCGGAGCTGAGACGAGATGGGTCTCGTCAGATTTGGGGTTCCATGGCCACTGTGTGAAAAGCATCCACAGAAAGCAGATCCCCAGAGGGACAGACCACTTCAGCAAGTCCCAAGGTTCCTAGCCCAGACATTCAGAAAGGGCATCTAAGAATGACTGAGCCAAGGTCATTTGGCCATGCTGACCTTGGAACCTCTCCCTATCCAGAGCAGGGCTGCTCCCGGCCTATCAGAAAGGGGCCCTGTGGATTTTAATGCACACGTAGGGCTGCCTGGGGCCTCGGAGGAGCTGGAAGCAAGGTCCTGCCCACGGACTCACTGACAGCTTTATTACCAAGTTTGATGTCTTCCAAGCTTAGTCACTGCTTGAGTTGGCCTGCCCCAAGACAAACACATAGCAAAGCCATGAACAGATCTTTAGCTGGATCCCGCCTCAGCAGGGCTGGCTTCCAGAGCCAAGTCCCAAGCCCGCGTGCGCTTTGGTGGCGCACACATTTGCCCTTTATTTTGCCCAGGTCTCCACTCCCGAGTGTTTAGAGGGTAGGAAGCACATGTCTGTTGTCCCCTGAGATGGCCTGACACAGGCCAAGAATATCTGATCCCTGTGCCCAAGGCCTTCCTTGGAAACATAGCCTAAAGCATGAAGTACAGCGAATCTTCTGACTCCCTTCTGGCTTGCAGGTCACCAGCAGAGATAAAAGCCCAAGCCAGGGCTGAACGTAGTTCAAGCCTGGATTCCCCATCCTATTGATGCCCCCACCTCCCGGTGGCCTCTTTGAAAACGTGGTCTCTGAATCTCTCTAGCCGTGACTCTGCAAGCCAGCACTGAGTCCTTTGGTGCCCTGGGCTGCAGAGACCCAGATATAGTGGCAATAACACCTCTGCCCAGCTGCTGTCCAGAGCCCCGGGAATGAGAAGCCCACCTAGGGGGCCATCCATTGATTGCCCAAGGCTGCCGGGACATGGGGACCCTCTTCCTGCTGGTTGCCCTTGCATTCAGCTCACTTAGGGCTTCACAACCCAGGTGGTGAAGGGTCAAGGAGCCGTGGCAACTGGAAGCTGGCTCCATCCTGGAGCTAGGGAGAGAGAACTTGGAGTTGCGCTGAGCTCGCCCCCTTCCTTCCGGGGGGGGGGTAACTTTAGTGTTTCATTGCAGGGGGGGCTTCTCTTCTCCAGGTTCCTGCTTAATGCTCACCCTGAAGCAAGTCGCCATTGTCATTTGCCTGATGAAATGCTAGAGTTTCTCCAAGACTACTGGAAGACGTCCCCAAGTGAAAGAATAATTATTTTCTCCTTTTCCTGTTTGTGACTTTTATGTCTCAAACACAGTCCATTTCTTTCATTTCCCTTCTTTCCCAACGTATACTGGTGTTTTATTCTATGCAATTACTCTTGATCTCCAGCTAATTATAATTCAGTAAGATCCACTGCTATGCTGTTAAATGGGATCGAAAATCCCCACTCATGACAGTAGGGGGAGCCACCGAGAATTTCCGGGTTGAATGGGACTCTGTTTCTGGGCAGCTCTGGGTTCCAGAGGTCAGTGGCTTTTTATGTCACACACATTTGCGTGACACATGTACATCACTGCAGGATTTTGCTGGAGCAGCACAAACACCTGCTTTTCGGACTAAAATCCTAAATTTAAATCCCAACTATGCCTCTTACTAATTTTATGCCACAGGCCAGGATAGAAACGTCGATTCCAGATTCCTCACCTGTACAAGGGTAGAGATTATGCTAACCTCACTGAGTTGTGAGGTTTAAAACGATGTTGGCCAGCTCTGTCCGGGTGACAGTCAGCATGGCCTCTCCGTGGCATTTAAAGATGAGTGTTTATAGCTAATGTTTCTAGGGGTTGGCTGGGACCAGCTGATGTGGCTGGGCCTAGGCTGCTTCATGTCACACACCTGGCTGACTCTAGTCTACCCGATGACTCTCACTGTGGACCCAGGCAAAGTGGCAGTGGCTACCTGGAGAGCCCTCCTGACAGCAGGGGCAACAGAGAGAACAGGGCAAACCCCGGCGCTCACACATCTCAAGCCCCTGCTCGCACTGTAGTTACTGACATCCCAGTGGCTGGAACAAGGCACTTGGCTGGATCCAGTGACAGGGGTGGGGAAGTGCACGGTGCGCACCCTTGGGCCATGGATGCGGGGTGGAAGGGAGAATCAGCGTGAACAATGCAATGGATCAGAGGGCAAAGCCCGCTCAGAGCAGTGACTCAGATCTCGCATGCGGCAGGTGCTTTGAATGGTGACTCTGACCTTGGCCTGACGCCCTACAGTTTGTGCTTGTCTGAGTCTCATTCCAGGTCAGGGCCTCTTGCCACCTCTCAACGTTTTCTAGACTTTCCCATCACCACCTTCTCATGGGTAACATCACACCCTCAAGGAAGGTGGGAGATTCAGCAGACAGGAAGAATGAACAACGGAGGAGAGATTGGTTGGTCCTTCCTTCCATTTGCTTAGTAATGGGGTGCTGGAAGCATGGTGGGTTCAAGTCTGTTGTTGGAACTTATGGCCAGGTGCCTTGGGCTCCCCAAAAGGAAGCTTTCCTCTAGTTTAAGATGCCCTGTTGTGTCGCATAGCACCCTTGGCCCTTCCTTTGTAGATTAGGGTGATGCTTGATTGCCTACTGATTTGGTGGCATTTCTTCAACGCCAGCCTTGCTAAGCTCTTTTTGGGTCAGCTTGGCATGATACCTGTATAGTGTCTGTTTGATGAATAAATGGTCAAATCCCAACCCTCTGAACTTCATAAGACTCAAATGAAATGTGAGGCAATACATTCTTTAAAGGGTTGGGGATTTTGTTTGTTTTGAGAAATGTAAAGGAAACTGATATGGAATGCCTTCCATGGGGCCTGGCATGGCAAGGTAGCTCTCTCTCTCTCTCTCTCTGTATATATATATATATCCAGTATTCTCCCATGTGTTTTTGCCATTGGGTGGTTAAGAAAAGAGTCTAAATGCCCAAAGCAGACCTGAATTTCCAGCTTCTCTGCCCCACTCATTCCAGACTGAGCAGGAGAGGCGTTCCTGGT
>PVKS010041285.1:0-16100 GCA_004027875.1 Aplodontia rufa
TAGTAATTTTAAAAGGACAAAAAAAAACATTTTTTTAAAAGACTATACCACTTCATTTCTAGAAAATTCTATGAAACAGCCAACTACACTGATAACACAGCAATGCTGGCACCAGGCTGGGGTTGGGGGGGCAGTATACACCACAAAGGAACAAAAAAAAACCTTTCCAGAGTGATAGAATTTGTCTACATCTTCACTGTGATGTTTGCACTATGTATTTATAGACAGTTTTCAAAATTCACCAAACTATATACTTCAAATGAGTCAATTTCATTGTATGGAAGCACCCTATTAAAGATGTGCTTTATTATTTTAAAAGAAAAATATTCAATGTCTATGTCATAATTTTGTTGTTATTTACAATCCCAGAGTTAATTGCAAAATAGCTTCAATAACAAATTTCAGAGCATTTACAATTGTGTGACTTTTAAAAACTGGCGTCAAATTCAGGCTTGAAGGCAAGAACTGCTTTTTTTTTTTAACAATGTGACTCAGCAATATAATAAGTGAAGCAGTTTCACAGTATGCACTGGGCTTGCTATATGTTAATAGAAAGCAAAATCCAAGGCTATTCTTTTTTAGAGTGAGAGGGATAACAACAGAGAGAGAGAGAGAGAAAATCAATTTTATTTAGTTTGTCATGTGGCTTTCATTGCTCCAACACTTCATTGTGTATGTGGTGCTGGAGTTTGAACCCACATCCTTGTGCATGTCAGGCAAGCGCTGGAACCACCGAGCCATAGCTTCGGCCCCCAAGGCTATTTTTAAGTGTCATTACTGGTAATACCTTAGAAAACTGAGTTGAAAATTTAAGCAACTAGTAGTATCAAGAAATAATACAAATTTAACTTGGCAATATTTTCTAAGTAAAAAAGAATGGAGCTCATAATAAGACTGTTATTTTTAATTGTTATAATCAGCTTATTTAAGAGTTAATTCATATTTTGAATTGGAATCTCTAGTTTCTTGACACACACTTAGAAGTACATACAAATGTCCAAAATTGAATTATACATAGTGTCCTTTTAGGAAAAAGAATATAACCTTTAATATTTTTAATACATAAATTTTCAATATATACTTATATATAATATATAAGTATCTCAACTAAATATATACTCTTACATAGATTTAATGCTGTTATGCTTCATATATTTTATTAAAAGTTTTAATTATGTATTTAATGGTTTTACTATTATCTCATTTGATTTAGCATGTTTTGTTCAGAAAAATACTTGCAGAAACAAAAAAATAGTAATATTTATTCAATGTAAATTTCAAATATACAATATAATTTTCCAAACAAATAAATTTTATGTCCACTCAATATAGATTCTGGAAAGATCAATGTAAAATAAAGAGACTTAATTTTACCTTCTGAAAATAAAGGAAGAGACTTCCCTCCCCTCCCATTTTTAAAGCATTTATTTTAGAAAATTTGCAATTATAAAGTTCTTTCTGTTTCTGTTCTTTTTTATATATTTTCAGAAGAAAAATAAGCTTCTGTATTACTCAAGGTTCTCCAGATCAACAGAACCAACAGAACACGTATACAATTAAAGTAGGGGATGCTTTAGATTGTCTTGCAGAATCAGAGGCTAAATAGTCTCACAATGACCATTGGCAGGCAGAAGAGCTGGGAAACCCGATGCAGCTCAGTCCAAGAAACCGGAAGCCTCAGAGCAAGAGAGACAACTGATGCAGCTCCCTTCCAAGGCTGAAGCCTGCAAGCACCCTGCAGAGTCCTGGGTGCAAGTTTGTGTTTAAAGACAGAAGAGTCCGGAATTTAATGTCCATGGTCGATCCCAACTACTAAAACAGCACACCAAGAAGAATCAGGCAAGACAGAGCCTGAGCTACCCACTTTTCCCCTTTTTGGTCCTTATAGGCCCCCAGACTATTGGATGGTACCACTTAAGGCAGGTATTCCCCACTCAGTTTGTTGACCCACATGTCAGTCTTCTCTGGAAACATCCTCATAGACATATGCAGAAGTCTGCTTTACCAATTTTCTAGGCATCTCCCAATCCAGTCAAGTTGACAACCAAGATTAACCATCATGTCCTACTGCCAGTGTTAAGACCCAGGACTTTTTGAAGAACCCAGGAGCCATATGTGATTATTAAAGGAGATAGTTCACAGTTTCTATAGTGGGAAACTAGCTTAACCTCAGTGGGTATTTCTAAGTTGCAAAACTATCTCACATAGTAAAAATATGAGATGTTTATGAGTTTTTGAGTAAAGCCAAGTGGCTAACACAAATGGCCACAACGATTACCAAGAAAATTAGGGTGAATAAAGTATGATAAGTGATATTGTCAAATGCTCTCACTTGAGGGTTACTTATTATTGATCTGGAGAGCATGTATTTATGCCATCCTATTTATTTTTATGTGTATTATTTCTGTTTGCAATCTCTTAGTAATTGCTTGTGATGCACACACCATATTCTTGTTTACTTCTTAAACAATGTTCAAATCATTTTTTTTGTGGCGTAGATTTTGTTTTCTTTTTATTGGGAGGAGATATTTTAAATATTAAATATCTCCAACAATTATCAACAATGATAAGCTTTCTAATTTTTGGTGGTGAATCATACAATTTATAAAACTTTGATGTCCTACATCAAAGACATGTGATGAAGAAAATATAAGTGTATCTATTTTCATAAAAAACCCTTAAGTTTTTTTTAATAAAGAAAGAGGGACAGTGAGAGAAAGAGCAAAAGAGAATCATTTTTATTTAGTTTTTCATGTGGCTTTCATTGCTCTGACACTTCGTTGTGTACATGGTGCTGGACGAACCCACGTCCTCTCACATGCCAGGCAAGTGCTGTAACCAGTGAAACACCGCTCCAGCCCCTCTTTAAATACTTTTTTTTAAATATTGTATTTTATGACCATTTTCCTTTACACTGCAATAACTGTCATTAAACAAAAAATGTTTTATAAAAGGTGCATAATAAAATCTCATTGTTCTAGCTATGAGGATTTAATCCTATTTATAATCTGTTTTAGTCAACTTTTTGTTTCTGTGACCCAAGGAATCTAACAATAGCAATTTTAGGAGGAAAAGATTTATTTAGGACCTCACAGTTTTGGAGGTCTTAGTTCATGGAAGGCTACTGCCATTCCCCAGGGCTCAACATGAGGCTAAACAACATGGCAGCATCATAGCTCCCATTAGTAGAGAGCTAAAGAGGTGGAGGGGAACTCCTCCCCAGATACGAAATATATATCCCAATGACACCCTTTGTCCAGCCACACCCTACCAGCCTCCAGTTGCCAGTTAATCCCTGATTAACTCACTGATTGGTTTAAGGGTTTTACAACCCAATCATTTCACCTCAGCCTTCCTGAACTGTCACACATGCACTTTTGGGAGACACTTCACATTCAAACCATAACATTCCACCCTGGGCCCAAAAGCTTATCAATCTAATGCAAAATACATTAGTCCATTTTCAAGAGTCTTCATAGTCTCAACAGTTCCAAGATTGCCCAGAAGTCCAAGTCTAAAGTCTCTTCTGAGACTCAAAAACCATTCTAAATGTGAACCTCTGTTAAAAACCGAATCAATCCTTTTTTAGAGATATGGCGGGAAGGGGAAGGGAGGGATAAGGGTAGATTATTGGGGGGGGGCTCTCTTGGGGGTAATTGTAATATCCAGAATCTATACACATTTGATATTATTTTGTTTAAAACTTGTATGGTTGTTCAAAAATAAAAAATAATATTATAAAAAAATAAAGAGAAAAAAAGAATCAAGTTACATATGTCTGATATATAAAGGCACGCAAGAAATATTTCCATTCAGACAAAGAAGTGAGACCAAAACAAGTCTGAAATCCAACTGGGCCAGCAAGTCCTGTAGCTCCATGTCCAGCATCTGGAGTGCTTAGCATCCTGATGTTCTGTTGAACAGGCTTGTGCAGCTCCGCCCCTGTGGTATTTCTGGTTGCAGTCCACATGGCCTCTCTGTTGGCTTATCTCTGATTGATTCCTGCAGCTTTCCTAGGCAGATGTTCCCTGGCACTGACTGTTCTTCATCTCAGGGGTCTCCACTGCAGCTTTGGTTTCCTCTTAACATCTCCATGCATTGCCTCTCAAACTGCCTGCCAGAGTCTCTAATCTTGAGGCACTTTGTCTGGCCTCCCAGGCCTTCCATTGAAATCTTGGTGGAAACCTCCATGACCCCCTAACTCTAGCATCCTGCAATCCAGTAGAACCAGTACCACACGGTTGATGCCAAGGTCTGCTGCCATCTTGAGCAGTAGCCAAGCCTCCTGGGACCATGGCTGCAGCAGCCTCTGAGTGCCTAGGTGGCTGACTACATTAAAATCCTTCCTAGGCCCCTTGTGCAATAGGTTGCTCCACTGGTCTCTTCTCAAAGGAATTTTTACTTCCTTGAGGCTGAGATTGGTATGGCCTTGCAAATTCCTATAGTAACCTTAAGCCAACTTTCTTTTTGACTCTGGGCAAAATCTTTAGCACTTCTTTAATGGAGGTGAAGTCTTTAACAATAGCCATTTCCTTAGTCCCTGTTTTACTCCCACCTTTCAAGTCCAAGTTTTTCAAATCCTTCCACTCTGCCTTCTGGTTCTGAATATCAACATAAGCTTGACTAAAGCCGCAAGCAATACCCAAGCTACCGCCTGAATACTATGCTGCCTGGAAATTTCTTCCACCAGATTAAGAAGTACATCACCTTTAAAAATCAGGCTCAGAGAAAGTCTCTGGACACAGGCAAAATGCATGCAACCTCTTCACCAGAACATGAGTGACCTCTATTCCTATTTCCACTAGAGTCCTTATCCTCTGAAACCTCTTGAGCCCTGTCTTCACTTAGCACAGTCCTACCAGCATTCTGGTCTTCTCAACTCCCACAAGAATCATCCATTAAGGTCCACTTACAACACTCTAAAGCTTTTCCAGCTTGCATTGCCAAACATCTCAAAATTCCTCTTACAAATTTCATAAAGCTCTAAAAGTTTCTGAACCACATGTCAGGTTAGTCACAGCAACAACCCCACTTCTTGGTACCAATTTATCTTAGTCAGTTTTTTGTTGTCGTGACCCAAACACCAGACAAGTACAATTTTAGGGGGGAAAGGTTTATTTAGGGGCTCACGATTGTGGAGGTCTTAGTTCATGGAAGGCCGGCTCCATTCCCCAGGACTCCAAGTGAGGCTGAACATCATGGCAGCAGGCATGGCTCCAGTAAGCAGAGAGCTCAAGGTGTCACAACAGGAAGCAGAGCGGAGAGGGAAACTCCACCCCAGACATAGAATATATATCCCAAAGTCACACCCGCCAATGACACACCTTGTGTCACACATCCTACCAGCCTACAGTGGCCAGATAATCCTTGTAAGGGGATTAACTCACTGATTGGGTTAAGGAAGCTTTTGTAACCCAATCATTTCACCTCAGACTTCCTGAATTGTCACATGTGAGCTTTTGGGGGGACATTCAAACCATAACATAATCCCATTCTTTTTATATTGCCAACATATTTTGTTACATTTTCCACACTGTTTTTCTTTGCTATCTTGTCCAATCATAAGTTCAAAATCATCAGATTGTTCCTACCAATACATCTTTCCCATTGCATGCTATTTTCTTACATTCACAAGCCCATGAAAGTTTCTAAACGATCTGCTAACTTTTCATCAATGTATATCTTCTAGAGACTGAACTGCATTTTTAATGTCAGTCGGAAAATCTTTTTGTAGGGAAATTACATCCCTTTTACCATTTTGTCATTATTGAGTTACGATCTCTTTTTATTTGCATAGTTTCTATAAATAAACTTGAAACTTTATTTCCTTAGAAAATAGGTCATAAAATAATGTTAACTATTACAGATCTGTTTTACTACTGTTCAAAGATTATCATGTTTTAGCCCAGCAATTTAACTAACAGTATTAGCATATTTTAACTCAGCAATATTTGTTTGTCCTCTTAAATGCAATAAACTATGAATCCTTCTTCCCTTAATAATTTTAATACCTTTTACTAAAAAAATACATTTACCTTCTTTCCCTGATTCTATTCATACTTGATTTCCTAAAGTCTATTAGACATTATCCTTCTATACCTTATAGTTCTAGTTAGGAAATTAATTGACCTATGTATTCTACTTAATTAAATTTGAATTCACTTATTTCTGAAGTGTCTCCTTATTTTAAAAAAAGTCTTACTTTTGTGATATTTAGTACATGGGGAATTTAAGAAACAATGTTTTAGCTCTATTAGTCTTAAATATAATATTTCTCCACTTTTATTACCAACCTCATTTTTTTAGTACCCAGTGTTTTTAATTTCTGCAGTGGGTTTTTCACATCACCATCAACTAGCACTTTATCAATTAAAGATGAGGAAGATGAAGAACAATAATTAGCAAGTTCATATAATTTATTTTAAATATCATAGATTATAGAAGAGCCAGAATTTTATCCCATGTGTCTGACTATAACTACTGTGAAAAAACTTAAAAGTGTGACTGAGAAAGATAAACATTCCCTCTCTCTCCCTCCACCCACTCCTCCCCAATAAATGATAAAATCATTTTTAACACCTAAAAGACTGATAAGATAAATTTTTCTGAATTTTTTTCATTCTGTAAGTCTATTAGTCTACAGCCATGTATATACACATTGCCCAAACCTCATAAAAAGTGAAAAAATAGGCCATCTAGATATTGGAGTGCATAAATAAGTTATGTTTGACAACAAATAGGCAAAGCATTCTGATAACCTGGGTTTTCTTTCTTTGGATGTCTTGGTTATTATAGATACACCCCACATGAAGAAATCTACTCACCTTTCTATATATTCCATAATGCATAAAGTGTTGAGGTTCCATAAGAACTTTTTATTGCTGATAAAATAATGATTAAAAATGATATATAATATTTATGACTGTCCCAAAAGCATTACACATAGTATTTATTATAATTCTTATAATAACTTAAAGATTAAAAATATGTTTTTTATTATTATCTCTACTTAAAAGATGAGAAACTTCAGACTTAGAGAATGTTAAGTAATTTCACTGAGGTTATGTTGCTAGTAGGCAACAGAGTGAATACAGATGTGTCTAACTCCAAAACATCCTTACAGTTTGTGAACCTTTTGAATGTATCTCAACAAGTTCTCCTTTCATAATTGTATATTTGGGCTGTTTTTATATGATAATTCTTCAATAAGTGTTCATTAGATAAACAGAGTGGGTGGGTTGATGGATGGATGGTTGGATGGGTGGATGATTGGATGTTTGATAAATTAGGACAAGCAATGAAAAATACATTTCTGCTGAGATCCAGACTCCTAAACAAAAGCATATGTAGAGCCTTTCTGTGTGCATACCATGCACCTGGCTGAAGTACCTCTCTGGCAGTAGATCAAAGAGTTTCTCACCTGTGTCAGATGGTCTGCCAACCACTTCCTTAATGTCTGTTTACTCATTATCTCTAGCAGATGCTGTGTTTAGCCCAAATTGGGCCTTAGCTTCCCGTCTCACTTTTAGGTGTGAAGCTCACCACACTTGGTTGCAAAGCTTTATGCAGCACATCTTATCATAGAAAGGTCTGAAAACCACATAGGTTCAGCAAGAGCCACAAAGACTTCCATTAGGCACATAATTAATTTAAATGGTGGAAGAGAGAGCATCCTGAAAAGATAATTTTAAAGCATGTATTAAACATCCACATTTATGTTTTGTGCAATGCTAAACAAAGATAAGTCAAAAAATTATAGATACACAGATATATTTATGCATATGTGGATAAATTTTACAACACAGATGTACACGCATTTATAAATAACATACATACATCATTGAAATATAATGCTTTAGCAAAAGCAATCTTATCACTCACAATGAGGAGGAAAAATAAAGTTCAAGGAGCTAGAACAATGCTTGCCAAGATTTAATGGCACGTGTGAAGAACCTACTTTGCCATTCACATCTGTTTTCCTCCATTGTAGGAGGAGATTAGAGCACACATACCATTTCAAATGTCTGCCCAGCCCATACCTCTCTTCTTAGAGAACAGGACTAACCTATCTACCAGGCTGGAACTCCAGTCCCCTGGTGCCATTACATGACCCTATTCGCCCATAGCTGGTGAGACATGACTCAGATTGAGAGTCACTGAACTTGGAAGAACCAGAAGCATAGGAAGTGAAAAAAGGAATCTACAGAGGAAAGACAGGGCTCAGGGGAAAGGAGAGTTTGAGAGATCATACCTCAGCTCTTTTTCAGTAATTTGCTGACTCCCTACTTATAATACCTGCTCTTGTTTGATTTAGGCACCTTTATATCTTTATAATTAATTCCATATTTTAATTTAAGCTGGTTCAATTGAGTTTCTATTACAAAGAAACAACAATCTTCAAAATTTTTTAAGCAAAACAGAGCAATAATACAAAGGCCTTATATATCCTATAGTAATAATATATATTACAGCAAAGATCTAATTAATAAGATTTTTTCATCATATTGACTAATAGCCAATACTTCACAATCCATTTAAAATGCATCAATAGGAGATTAAATAAAAAATGGTATATAATACAATTAAATTCGTACATATGTACATCAGAATATTTTCAAAATTAGTTTCTCTTCACCTACTGTCATCTGATACTTGGCATTAGGTTCATAAATTTAACTCAATACTGGTCTGATATTTAAAATCTTGACTCCTGCAAAGTTTTTTTCCATACCTAAAATCCACTATGATTGTAATGTCCTATTTCTGCAGAAAAAATAACAGAACTCTGATTCATAGCCATCATAAAATGCCCTATATGATTCTCAGACTTAAATTCTATTTCCTCCAACCCTTTTTCTTAGAAAAAAAAATCTTCTGATCCAGCCAGGAAATTAAACACTAATCCTCTTACCTAGCTCTTCAGTGAAACAGACACACACAAACACACACCACTCTTTGACCTTTCTGTATTTACTTTGGTGAAAATCTCCACTTTGCAAGGATTGTAAAATCAATATATGTCAGGGTTCTTTTAGTCTAGACACAAGCATAGGATTAAAGAGGGGATGTCAATGAAACAGAGATAATGGAGATGGATAAAGCAGGAGGTGAAATCACCTAACAGATGACATAAATGAAGATAATCTGGTCATTTTCAAGACTAAAAACATTAGAAAGTCAGAAAACAGCTATAAAATTAAGTTTAAAAATGGTTTTGAATGTCAGTGTTTTCAGTTTATCTCAATATAAAGACCATGGACTTGAGAATCAGTGAGATCAATGGCCAATCTCAGGGCTGCCATCTGCCAACCAGATGACCTTGGGCCAGTTACTGAACCTGCTGATTCTTAGTTTTCTTGTACATGAATTTAGATAAAAGTAGTCTATAGGATTTTTGTAAAGGTTAAATGAAATAAGTGAATGGATGAACAAAAAAAAATAATAAAGAGTCTTTCTCCTTGACGTTACAACCTGCCACATGGCAGACTTCAGTTTTCCATGTACTCATGAGCCTTTCTGTAAACTATTCTTGCTGATGTCTTAGTGACTATTGCCCTTTTAATAATATTAACCAGATTTTTTTTTTCAGTATGTGGGATCAGACCCAAGGTCTGGCAGTTGCTAGGCAAGTACTCTGCTACTGAGCTACATTCCTGGCCCTTTTTATTTTTAATTTGAAATAGGATCTTGTTAAATGGCTAGCCTCAAACTTGTAAGCCTCCTTCCTCAACCTCCCATGTAGCTGAGATTACAGGTGTGCACCACCACACCCAGCTATAACATTGCTTAAAATTTTTAGCTTCATGGATGTCTGTCAACTCATCTTAAGTATTATTTTATTATATTTGATTATCATGCATTTGTGAACAGATTATACTACATCATATTCATGTTCTTAAGGACAATAAAACTGTTGACATCTGAATAATGTTATTTATTCTTACCAAGCAAAATTTGGTAGACAAGTATCTTGAACCAAAATATTTACTGTTTTTTCCACATATGAAGGTCCAAACCAGAAAATCATAACTTAGAAGAACCTAACCAACAAAATCTTTCATTTTATAAATTATCTGCTAGAATCATTAAAATAATGAATGTATTCTATTATACTTGAACTTTTCATGTTCCTATAAGCACAAAGCAAACTTTGTTCTAACCACTTTTTTTGCATCTATCACTAAGTTTTTGTTTTAACTCTTAAATTGAATTGGGTCAAATATCATTAAAAAGAGTCATAATTTCCTAGTGTTATGAATTCACTAAGGCTGCTCTATGTGTGCAACCAAGCATGTATTATTCTGTAGGTCTTTACCTTTCTTTGCCTTTTGGTCTTGAGAGCACTGCTGTGTAAACAAATTCAGTCACTTCACAAATGTAGAATTTTACAGTAATTCTACTGCTATGGGGAGGTGGCATGTACAGTCAAAGAAAAAACAAAATCTTAGCAGCCATTACACTACTTAACAATAGGCCATTGGTTAAATGGTCTTATTTTGTATAATTAAAATACACTAATTTAATAATATGGTCTGTGGTTCACTCATTCCTCAAGATGTTAAGTAGTTGATCCATTTCAAGTAAAGACACACACCTTTTAAAAAAGAATAATGTTTAAGAATGTGTTATAAAGGAAGACCATGGTTACAAAATAGCTAATTTTGTAAAATGAAATACCTATAGTTTTTCTAGATAATTCATTTACAATTATCCCAACAAGAGGTAGAGTCCAAAAGCTTATTTCTAAGAACAAGAATTCTGAATTAATTATGCTTTCTTTGCTCTCTCTCTCTCTTTCTCTCTCTGTGTGTGTGTGTGTGTGCAGAGATAGATAGACAAATGGAGATAAAGATAGAGATACAGAACAGACACACAGAATGACAGTTCCGGGATAAGTTCAGTACGTTATATGGTAAACTTTGAAATTCATTTGCTGTCAGTGAAATCATACATAAACCAGAAGAACAACTGAATGGTCTGCATCAGGGAGTCTGCTCCTTTCTAGCAGCCAGCATGCCTGTGTCTGCTGTTCCTGACTTCCAGGTTATCTACTGAAGAAGACTGATCCATTACTCAGCAAATGGTGTGTGGACATGAATAGAGGACAGGGCCTCAGTCACCCTGAGTGTCTGCTCCCCGAAGGCAGGACCTTGCCTACTGTGCTCTGTCATTTCTCCAGAGACTAATGCAAAACAGGTGCTTGAGAAACTTCTGTTCAGTGACAGGCTCCTTCATCTAGGCCATGTAAAAACTTTACTTCCTCTTACTTCCTCAAAGAGCAGACGCTTGAATAAGTAGATGACCAGCTTCCCTCAGACCTGATGTCCCTCTTTCCTCAAAGACATTCCTCTGACAGATTCTCATGTCCCAATATTTCTGTTGCATTAATCTTTTGAGCATTAAATACATGACAGACCACATGCATTATTTAATTTATTCTTCATAATTCTGTACCTATAAGGTGTATCCCATTGTTATTTCCATTTTGTAGCTATGGAAACTCAAATGTAGATGGCATGATTTTTCTCCAACACACAGTCACTAAGGTGGACCTGGACCTGGACCTGGGGATGTCTAAAAACAAAAGCTTTCCTTAGGCAATGTACTATCCAGGAGCTTTTAAAACCACAAATGAAATTTTTATTTCAAATACAATGATAGGAAATAATATATCTCCATTAAAGAATTAGCTAGCTTATTCCTTTCTAATTGTAAGAATTATGTAGCTGAGCATGTCTCCTTTTCCCTTTGGCCACCAGGGAGCTCAGAGACAAACATAAATATATTGACCCTTATGGACTGTGACTTTGGGTTTTCTTTTTTTTTTTTTTCTTGACTTTTAACTCTATTTCTAGATTTCCTGGGCCTGATTTATATTTTTATTACCTAATCTTTTTATAATTCATCTCAAATACACCAGAGGATTTTGAATTAAAGGAATCCAACATCATTATACTTTGATTTTACCATATTTCCAATTCATGGAGCTGCCACCTCACCATGGCATCTTCTGTATTGTCTAAAGAAGAAAATCCCACTGGCAACTTTTTCCAAGTTCATATGCCATATCCTTCCTTTTAAATATATTCTGTGGTTATCAAAACCTTATTAACTTCAAAATTGCTGAAAAGAAAATAAAGCTGTTAACTTGATACCCAACCACAATGTGTGGTTTGGTTTGCTTGTTTAATTTTAGACTATACTTTTCAGTGACATCCGTTCGAACTTGAAACTTAAGTCACTTGCTGACCTTAATTCCTAGAGTATCAGATGGAGTCAGCATTACCAAAGGGAAGGCCACCCGTAAAACAAATTTGCATGTACCTGCTCGTGTATACTCATAGGTGAACAATTCTAAGGGTATTTGCTTGAGGAAAAAAAAATGGAAAGCTTTCTGACCCACTTTAAATCAGTGTTTCAGTAAAAGACTAGTGAAAAACTCAACAAAGAGGCCTGGTTTCCATGAGGTTAGGACTCATTACTCAAAGGAGGAACTGACATGCTCACATGGTTGTAGACTTCAACGAAGGAATTGGGGAAACACTGATGTGCTGTGGTTGCTCTAAGGTGACGTGAGGTGGTGCATCATCCTTTTTGCATAACAGCCCCTTACTCAGCTTCCAGGCATCATTGGAAGGGCTTTGGGGCTGGCAAGGAGGGTGTGTTAAGAGTAAACCTCCATTGCATTAAACATAAGGGCTTTGCACACCACTGGAACTAGCCCAGAAAGGTGCCTTTCAGCCAGCCAGACCCCTCGCATTACAATGTACTCACTGTTCAGTGTTCTCTGGCCATATAGATTAGGTTTGCTTTTTAAAAGATACCCAAATAACTTTGTGATCTCATTCCATCAAATAAAAATAGTTTATAGTTTAAGCTAGATAGGGGAAACACCAAACTCTAATAGTAAAAGAAAGAAAAGTAATCACACAAAGGAGCTGTTCCTACCTGGTCTCCAACAGGGGATGCTGACACCTATCAAGAGTTAGAATGACGAGCTGAAATGTTGAGAAAGGACTCTGGCCCCAACCTGTCAGCCCCTATCATCCCATTGACAACCTTTCTATTAAGATGTCTTCCTTGCTACTCATACCTTTCATTCGAAAGGGAGGGAAATCCCTCCACCAGAGATTCCAAATGAATCCTGTGCCCATCCCTGGTGCATTCCTGTCCATCAGGTCACATCCAGCATGGCCCTCAGAAGCACAATTGTGAGGAGTACATATCAGCATTACACAAGTGAGGAAGTATCACACTCTCTGGCTGTGTGATTTCTACTTTATAAACCATGTGAATTTCATATTCTAAGTCTAGGTCTCAATGAAATCCTTATGCTCTTCTGGCTGGTCACTGTTACATATATTCCTCTCTCTCTCTCTCTCTCTCTCTCTTTCTCATAGTTAGAGAGACAGAGTGAGAGAGACAAAAGAGAGTTGATTTTTTTTTTAATCTGGTTTTTTTTCTTCCTCCGCTTAGTTGTGTATGTGATGTAGAGGATGGAACCCAGGTTCTCACACATGCCAGGCAAACACCCTACCACTGAGCCACACTCCAGCCCCACATATTCCCTTCTCTTAACAACAAGTCTTCCTTTTAAGTGTCTGTTTGACATTGCTCCTATCTGGGTCCAATTTCAAAGTATTAGCCCCTAGGTTGAATACCCGAAAGAATGCTCTCCAGTGACTCGTCACTCGTTATTAGATCAACGTCAAGGGCGACGGGGCCTCACCTGGTTATGTGCACAGCACTAAACACAATAGTGCCTACCTCTCCAAACAGCCACTGTCTTTAAATTATAAGACACCTTAGTCACTAACAATGGTACAATGTCTCCATTATTCTGAGACCACTGCTATTATTTATAAAATGATTGCAGAATACAAATTAATAAGGCAATAATGTCTTGATGGTAGCTCTACCAGCTGAAAAATAAATACAAATTAGCTTTTTATTTTATATTTTTATCAGTGTCTTAATTTTCAACCACATTAAGACAAAAGACTTCCATCCTCTGCTATTCTCTGTTATAATTAGGAAATAAAACTATTACATGACCTGATCATTTTAAGGAGTTGAAAATCATTTCCCTACATCAAGAAGCCCACAAACATTTCACAGCTATCATCCCTTCAAATGCACGTTTGTTGCTAGGAATACTTGCAAACCTTCTCGGTCCACCCCAATTCCTCACTTCAAATGGGCATCTTGCAGTTCTCTGTTGCTTATGGTCATCTGTTTCAAGCCCTAAAAGAAGCAAGATTGATAAACTTGAAGATAATCACTAAGTAAAATCATCCCTGATATGCGGCTCCCATTTATTCTTTACTGTTTTCTTCACACAAAAAAATAAAGATCATCAAGAAGGTACAAAAATTCATTTTATAAAGCAGAACACTAAGCCTCAAAAAGTCAAACTAAGTCTCAAAGAGGCAGCACCATAATGAAAACACAAAAGCCATTTCACCCAGGGCTCTAGGAACAGTCATTCTCAGCCCAAGATTCCTTCTACCTTAAAGGACCAGGATTCAAACCTGAGCCAGCTCCTTGTGCAGACAAACAGAGGAAAGACACACCCCACTCCCCATACCCTCTTTGTGCTTCTAATTTAGCTCCTCCAAGGGGCCAAGGGGTCAAGGCTTCCAACTCAAGCTTGCACCTGAGAAATAAGAACCACTTAGGGCCAGCATACCCAGCTCCAACTACCACATCAAAGTGATCCATGCATGTGGTGGAAATCATCTTGTTCCTCCATCCTTTTTTAAAGCAAGGATTGACATTTCAGAAGATGGCACACAGGCTGAATTGCAGTTGCACAGGAGACAGGATGGGGGAGAATGGCCAGAATCAGCTTTTCCCCTTCACCATCAATCAAAGGAACTGGCAGCTCATGCATTCCCTTCCACCTCATCTTTGCCAGAAAGCAACATAAGGAATTTCCAGCAACCTCCCCATACTACTTTTCAAAGGATCAGGAGAAAGAGCCAAGGCACTAGACAGCTCAGCGGTGTCATTGGAATGCAGAAGGATTCTAAAAAGAAACAAGATTCTGAACTTCTGAAATAACATTTTTCATAATGTCAATCAGAATTACATAATTCTTCAGGGAGGAGTGAGATGGAAAGGGAAGAATAAGGTAATGTAGATGGAGGAAGAGAGGAGGGAATTGAAAATGGAGATGAAAACTGAAGAAAGGTAGAGAAAAGGAGGCAGTAGGGGTGGATAGAGTAATATGAACAGGAAGGGAGAGGAGAAATGAGGAGGGATAAGAAGAAAAGAGAAAGGAATAGCCCTCTTTATTCTCAGGACCTTCATCTTTGGGTCCTTGAGAATAGTTCCTCCTCAGGCATAGAGGACAAGGTTGATAAAGGTGGGGGTACATGTCATTCTTCTCTGCCTCCTACCACCAGTTAGGTGAGCAATGCCTCCCAGCTCACAGCTGGGGTATTATATTCAACAGGGCAGATGATCAGCAGTTCCAACTCAATGGAAGGAGTGTCCCCTGTAGGTCGCATTTCAACTAGGTTCAGACAAAGGGAGATTGGTGGGTGGAAGAGAAGGAAAAGGTAGTGACCCATGTAGGGACAAGTCAGTGGCTTCCCCCTTCTGTGTCCCAGAGCACTGCTGACTCCCTTTTTTCCTCTGGCCTTTGGATGGGATAAGCCTCTTTCTGACACCAGTCTCAGTTACCAGTGAAAGCAATTCCATGAATCAAATGATCTCTGTTGTAAATGCCTGAAATGGGTTCCATTTCTCTAACTATAGAGACCTTGATAGATCTACAGGGAGCAGCTGAGTTTCAGTGGTGATGGTGGATGACCTTGTTAGGAGAAACAGAAACAGATAGTAGAGGAGGCAGAATGCAGTTTCTACTATTTCCCTAGTTCTGATGTTAACATCACCATCTACCTCCTCTTGAAGGCAGGACTCACTGTGAGCCCTCCTGTCCCTCTTCCAGGTGTGATCAGGTTGATCTCTCACAGCAATTCCCTATTTCTAGGCCCATTGCTGTTCCTCCAACTCAGACTTGCACCTGTTTGGACTGTTTGAATAGCCACTTTTGTACCTCCCAGTTGCTATCCTCAGATCATCTTTAACACCTC
>PVKS010041286.1:0-16111 GCA_004027875.1 Aplodontia rufa
CCCTTTGCAGGAAGCGGGTCTTGTACGGCACTGCGTAAATGTCAAGGTGGGAGAGGCAAAAATCATTCTCACTTTTTTTAACCAGAGGATGGGGAAAAAAGATTTAAAAAAAAAAGATAAAGAACATCAAACTGGGAGCAGTGGCCCATACCTGTAATCTCAGCTACTATGGATGCTGAGGCAGGAGGATCAAAATTTCAGTATATGTCTTGGAAATTTAATGAAACCCTGTGTCAAAATGAAAAATAGAAAGGGCTGGAGATATAGTTCAGTGGTAGAGTGCCCCTGGGTTCAGTCCTCAGTGCTAGAAACACAGAGGAGAAAGAGAAGGGGGAGGAGTAGAGACCTTTCTCTACAAACAAAATAAACAAACAAAAAACCTGGAAACCTATGGGAGGCTTTGGTGCCAGAGCAGAAAATGATTCTGAAGTGAGGTGGGAGTAGAGGTTCCCTCCTGCATGGGACTCAGGACTTGTCTTTCTGCATTGGAGGGGGAGATCCCTTTCACCATGTCATCCTCCCTTCCCTGCAGCCAATCCTCCCCTACCGCATACATTGCTTCTATGGTCAGCCACCCAACCACCAGCAGTTTCTGGAGAAGACGCGAAGCTACATTCACATACTCTGTGCCAGCCTCTTGGGCTTCAGCTTTGTCCTGCTGCTCTGCTTGTCTCCTTTGCACTGGGTGCAGTTCATGGTGTTAGCAGACAGGAAGAAGCTCTTGGCGGGGCTCTGGACTGTGTGTCACCATAATCTTTGCTGGAGCCATGTACCAAACACACCCTGTGAGTGCTTTCAAAAGTCTAGAGCCCCTCTTTTAGAAGATCTGCTCAGATACTCCCATAGCTCACTGCTCTCTCACTCTCTATCCTGGGACATTGCCCATTCTTGATTCGCAAGCATGTAAGGTCAGCCCCCATCCTACACGGGGTAAATTTGCCAAAGTTTGTCTTGAATAAACTCCCCTGATAACTTAAAAAACACAGCCCCTGAATTATAGGAAACCAGTGCCCAGTGATCCTGAGTTTTTTCTTTTCACTTATAATTACCCTTTGTATGGAAGGGCAGGTGTGGATGTGGAGCCAGCTACTCTGGAGACTGAGGCCAGCCTGGGTGACTTAGAGAGACCATGTCTCAAAATAAAAAAATAAAATGGGCTGAGGATGTAGCTCATTGGTAGAGTGCCCCTGGATTCAATCCCCAGTACCACAAGAAAAAAGGTGACAGGGAGGAAGTTACTTCACATTATGCTTTGGTACCTCTCAAAATTATTGTTTCAACTTTTCTCTCATTATGGAATAAAATATTTCTTTCTCTGTTAAAGGAACTCCACATGCCAATAGAGAGGTGAGAACATGGTCCTTATTGGAGCTTTGAAGCTGCCCAGTTGGTGGCTACTTGCTCTGAGTCCCTTACATGTAAGACAGCATTGATTCCATTCTCCTCAGGCCCTCACTCCCTTCCCTACACTGTTTCTAGGCTTTTTAAGAGAAGATTACTTCTGCTACAGCCAAGCCTCTTTTTTTCTTCTTCCTCTGGCAGACTACCTCCAATTCTCCAGGGCCTTCTTCTTCATCTCTGTCTTCATCACCCTCACTATTATTATCTGCCTCATCATCTCTTCCACCAAAAGGCCGGGAGACAAAACCTACGTAGATCTGGGCATATCCATCTTTTGTTTTATCTCAGGTACACAGTGATGAAGTTGGAAATGTTTATCCTGGAGTCCTGGTATACACTCTCTTCTTGTGTCACTTCTCCTTTCACCAAGTGTCCTCAGCCTCACGTCAATACTGCCACCATAGGACCCTAGTCCTATGGTGTCCTTCCAAAGGGAGGAAGCTTTTCAATAAACTTTCACTTTTTACAAAGCCATTATCTTTCAAAGAGAAGTCCCTTGAAAGATTATACCTAATCCAATGGAAATATCTCTAGTGGGGAGATAATACAGATTGGAGCTCTCCTGGTACCCAGAATCTCACTGTAGATAGCTAGTTACCTGCTCTGTTTTACATATGGGCTCCACCTTAACATCCTAATTCCAGTCAAAGCAGAAGCTCTTCATTCTCTCATCTTGGCTAATTGCCAAGTAGGTCTTCCCTCCATGGCATAATTGAGATGGCTGAGGTTGACAGTGAAGTGCTGAGAGGGAAAAGTATCTGACGGAAGGGATGGTAGGAGATTATGATGGGCAATGATAATTTTCATTCTGATCCCAGGCACCTGCTTACTCCTCTGCCTCATTTTGTTCCTGATGCAAGTGAAATTGTATAGTGGGAATGTCTTGGAGCCCCATTTCCTATTTGTTTACCGCCTCAATTGGTGGGTCGTTGTCTTCTACATAATAGCTGGTGAGTTAATGTTCCTGCTAAATAGCGAAGACATGCTTGGTTTTCTCTGATTCTTTTTTGTTGTTGTTGTTATTTGGTGTATTAGAACCTCATAATTTGTGTGTGTGTTGTGTATGATGTTGGGGATTGAACCCAGGGCCTCGCACATGCTAGGTAAGGGCTCTACCACTGAGTTATACCCCCAAACCTGAGCCTCACATATGAAAGGGCTCAGTCAAGAATCATTGCCATGCCAGTGAACAATCTTTAGTAATAAGCATTTCCATTTTTCCATGATAATATCTGACCCTGCATTGACAAGAGTAGGATATTGTAAGTAGAGGAGAAAGCAAAGACATAACTTATTTATTCACAGTTCTTCTGTCTTCCAGAGATGGTTCTTAAATTCTCTTCTCCTTTTTTCATATCAAATAAATTCTCCATCTTTGTGAGAAAAACTTATGTAAACTCCCCAAATCAATCTCAAAAACAAAGTCTCAATACATGTTCCTTTGCAATCTTACCAATATGAGGCAGAGCAATAACATCAAAGTTCTGCCTGTATTATACTTCCTTAATTCTAAGTCCCATATTTACTTTTTTTTTAAAGACAAAGACAGTGAGAGAGAGAAAGAGAGAATCAATTTTATTCAGTCCTTCATGTGGCTTTCGTTGCTTTGACACTTCGATGTATACACGGTGCTGGGGTTTGAACTTGCATCCTCATGCATGCCAGGCAAGTGCTGTAGCCACTGAACAACTGCTCCAGCCCCCCATATTCACTTTTATTTTACTTTTATTCATTAATTAATTACAATAGTGGTCTCTAAACCTTTTTGTCATATACCTATTAGTAAAATATTTTTTATCAATCACCCAAAAAGATATGTTTAGGGCTGGAGCAGTGGCTCAGCGGTTTCGGCACTTGCCTGGCAAGCACTAGGACCCAGGTTCAAACCCCAGCACCACATACACAACTAAGTGTTGGAGCAACGAAGGCCATGTAAAAAACTAAATAAAGTTGTTTCTCTCTTTCTCTGTCTCTCTCACTGTCCCTCTCTTTAAAAAAAAAGATATGTTTATTTATAAAATGTTCACATTAATTATATCATTAGTATATTCATCACATTATAAATATACTCAAAATTAAAATTTAAAATATTACTTGTGGGGGTGCTGTTCAGTGGTAGAGTGCTTGACTAGCATGGACAAGGGCCTGGAGTTTGATCACCAGCATCACACACACACACAAAAACAAACAAACAAACAAAACAAAACCTACTATATTATTCCTATATTCTAATGGATTGACTTGCATTTCCCCTTAGATGTCATTGTACTGTAGAAAAGCTGGGATCAGCCAGCCATGCCTGTAATCCCAGCAGTGGGGGAGGCTGAAGCAGGAGGATTGTGAGTTCAAAGTCAGCCTCAGCAACTTAGCAAGGTCCTAAGCAATTTAGCAAGATTTTGTCTCAACATAAAAAATAAAAAGGTCTGAGAATGTGGCTCAGTGGGTTAAGCGCTCACCCCTGTGTTCAATTCCTGGTACCAAAAAAAAAAAAAAGCTGAGATCAATGTTTTAAACTACAGATTTCTAAGATGTTGAGAAGGATAGAAAAACATTATTAATCAAATTTCCTTAAAATTAACCCAGTTTTACTGCTCAGAGGTGTTGGTGTTGCTGTATTGAGATTTTATCTATCACTACTCTACAATGCTAACATTGACCTTTTCTTTTTCTCTAGGGTTCTTCTCTGGACTCAATCACATAATTTTTCAGATTGCTCTTTCGGAACAAAATCTTCTTGTGAACCCTATTACAAAGACAAGGATAAGACATATGTCCACATTGAGATTGAATTTAACTAAGACAAATGTAGATGCTTCTCCACAGAGACGTCAAGCATCAGAAATGTATTTACAGCCAGTGATACAACCAAGGACCCAATCAGAGACAGGGACCCAGATAGAACCAGAAACAGGGAATGAATCAGTAATAAGGAATGGGTTAATGACCAGGGCTAGGTTAGCTAAAGAGACAGAATCAACAGGTGTAACCGAGCCCCGACCTGTGGCAGAGATGGCAATAGGAATGTGATTAGAGGTGAGTCAACCAGTAGGCTTCAGGGTAATGAAAAGAAAATGGCCAAAGGCAAGGGTGGTGAGGGCAGAGATTCAGCTGAGAAAAATGATGGTGACAAGACAAAAAATTGATCTTAGATACAAGGTAGTCGAAGACAAGTGGATTAAAAAAATAAAGGCCTCACAGAGAAGTTTCCCTTCAGTGTTGAAGGTGTTTTGTGGATCTATATGGGAGTTGGGTAGTACCAGAGGTTAATTCTGAGATGATGAAATAATGACTCTGGTGCACCCTCCTTAGATTATAATTATACTTCACTCATTGAATAAGTCAATATTTCGGATGAAAGAAAGTCATTTGTATGGTTTAGGTCAAAGGTACCATGACTTCAGAATCACAAAGTGCTAAAAAGCTTATTAAAGGAAGTTTCCATGTTAGTGTTCTGCACTAGGACTTGGGATGCCCAGGCCACCAGGCCTTCCCAGATTTCCATGACCACGCAAGGGGACATGTCAGCAGAGTGCAAAGAGCATTCAGTTTGGAAATTCAATAGTCTCACTTTTGGTCCCCATTTCCCTAATTAGTTAGGCTGATTTTTGGAAAATCTTTAATTTCTTGGGACTAATAACCTGCACTGACCAACTAGACTGCTATTCCTTCTGTTACTTTTTTGTGGCCATTAATGATGAACAACGCAGAAGTTTTTCATGTTGGTCTGTATATAAAACTCCAGACTATTTTAATAGCAATTTAGTTTCAGTCAGAGCAATTAAATTCAATTTTGTATTCCCAAGGCTACTACTGGAAAGTTGCTTCTGTTTTTTTTTTCTTTTTAGATATATTTTTAAAAATAGGTGAGTGTTTGGTGGTACACACCTGTAATTGCAGTGATTTGGGAGGCTGAGGCAGGAGGATCACAAGTTTGAGACCAGCCTCAGCAAATTAATGAGGCCCTAAGCAACTTAATGAGACCCTATCTCAGAATAAAATAAATAATATGAGCTGGAAATGTAAGTTAGTAGTAAAGCACTCCTGAGTTCAATTGCCAGTACAAAAAAAAAAAAAAGTTAGGCCGATAACCACTTTTTTCAGTTATTTGCAAGAACTGGAAAGGAAGGAAAAAGACAAAAGGACCCAAACTGTCTGAGCCAGAGTGCCATCTAAACTCAGGGAATCTCCACAAGGCCTTAAATGGTTTCACTAAAGGAATTGTGACCTTTCGAACTGAAGCTAGAGGTGACTTTCTTGGCATTTGGGGGTGGAAATATTAGTAATTCACCATGTTATTCCACTTTGAATTTCTTAAATGGGGCCACTTTTATTACTATAGCCTGTCTGATACTACTTACCAGTCAGTAAATTTTTCTGGCCTTTAATTTTGTCACCTTTAAAAGTGACTTCAACAGGGCTGGAGAGGTTGCTTAGTGGTAGAGTACTTGCCTCACATGCACGAGGTCCTGGGTTTGATCTCTAGGACTACATGCACAAAAGAAAAAAAGGAAAAACAAAAACCAGATGATAAAAACTAAAAAAAAATATTAACTCTCTCTCCGAAAAAAAAAAAAAAGTGACTTTGGGGCTGGAGCAGCAGCTCAGCAGTATTGCACTTGCCTGGGATGCATGAGGACTGGGTTTGAACCCCAGCACCACATACACAACTTATTGTCAGAGCAATGAAAACCAGATGAAAAACTACATAAAGTTGAGTCTCTTTCTCTCTCTCCCTCTTCAAAAGAAAGAAAGAAAGAAAAAACAATAGTGACTTCAACAAATGATATCTCCTTTGCACATATTTCACTTTCTGGAACATTAGGTAAGGAATAAGGAGAGAGTGGAGGATAAATAGGTCAGGAAACATTGAAAGACATTTCTGTGACTTAAAAGACACCAGTTTTAGGGCTGGAGCAGTGGCTCAGCAGTTACGGTGCTTGCTTGGCATGCACAAGTATGAGTTCAAACGCCAGCACCGTGTATACAATGATGTCTTGGAGCAGCGAAAGCCACATGAAGAACTGAGTAAAGTTGATTCTCTCTCTCTCTCACTGTCCCTCTCAAAAAAAAAAACAAACAAACCAATTTTAAAATACGGATTTTCTAGGAGTAAAGTTAAAATTATAACCATCCTTAGATTACTTTAAATCAATCAGATAAAAACGTAGCCAAATACTACTTAATTTGATGCTTTGATAATTGACAGAGGAGAAAGAAGAAAAAACTGCTCAGGGAAAGGTCCACATGAGGAAAATTCTGAGAGCTTTCAAGCAGGCTGATTTCCTGGAATGTGGAGACACTGAAAATATAGAAAATGAGGGAGACTGATAAAGACAAAATCTATCACTTCTAAAATTTTACCTAAAACTGTGGAGACATTAGATGTTTGCCTATTTTGGAAATGTATAACTTTTATTTTTTCATATTCAAACTCATGTTCCCATGCATCATCCATACATCAAAATGTTAACAAAGATTTATTGAATATTAAAAAGCAGTTCACATAGGCTGGAATGTGTTTCAATGGTAGAGTGTTTGGCTAACATGAATAAGGCTGTGACTTCAATCCCTAGCATCCCTAAAAATACCATTCTCCCCCCCACAAAACAACACACACACACACACACACACACACACACACACACACAATTCATTGCAGGCTGTGGTGTAACCTTAGCTACTTAGGAGACTGAGGGAGATGATCACAAATTTGAGGTTAGTCTCAGAAGTTTAGTGAGACTCTATCTCAAAATACAAAAAGGGCTCAGGATGTAGCTCAGTGGCAAACCACCCTGAGATTCAATCCCCGTTATCAGAAAAATTTACTATGTAGTGAGGTGGAAAAGGCAATAAGAGGAAAGAGCAAAAGATAGATTTGAGAATTTTAAAAATGCACAAGATGTGAGGAATACCCAATCTACTCTCAGAGCTGGAAGGGAAGATGCTTAGAGTTGGTAAAATATAAGATGCTCTTTTTATGCTTTTATTAGTGCATTATAATTATACACAATAGTTGGGTTCATTTTTACATAATCATACATGCATGACATTTAACTAGTTCCATTTCAGTCCCCCATGCCTCCCCTTACTCTTCCCTTCTCCCTCCCTCATTCCCTTTCTTCTACTGGATTTCCTTCTATTTATTTTTAATTGGTGCTTTATAGGTATATGTAAAAGTGGAATTCACTGTGGTAGATTTATACAGGCACACAGTGATTTTGTCAAGTTCATTCCACATTTCCTCCCTCCTTTCTCCTCAGTCTGTCTTCTACTCCACTGATTTTTCCTCTGTCCTTAGATCATGCCTCCCTTTCTCCCCTTTTCATTGCTCTAGCTTCTGATTATGAGAGAAAACATTTGACACTTGATTTTCTGAGTCTGGTCTATTTCACTTAGCATGATGTTTTCCATTTCCATCCATTTACTGGCAAATGCTGTAATTTCATTCTTCTTTATGGCTGGGTAAAAGTCCAGTTTGTGTGTGTGTGTGTGTGTGTGTGTGTGTGTGTGTGTGTGTGTAAAACCATATTTTCTTAATTCATCTATTTAAGAGCACCTAGGCTGGTTCCATATCTTGGCTATTGTGAGTTACACCACTATAAACTTTGATGTGGCTGTATCACTACTGTATGCTGATTTTAAAAAGTAAGAATCATGATATACACTGTATATCATGGCACATATCTGTAATCTATGACTAAAGAGGCTGAGCAGGAGGAGTGCAAGACTGCAAATTCAAGGCCAGGAAGATGGCAAGTTTGATGCCAGTCTCAGCAATTTAGCAAGGCCCTATCTCAAAATAAAAAAAGAAAAGGACTAGGGCTATAGCTCAGTGGTAAAGTGGCTCTAAGACTATGGTGCTAGTGGAAGGTGGTAGAACCTTCCGGAGGTGTTCCTGTAGAAGGAAGCACCGGGGGAGTGCTCTTCAAGGGGATAATGGAATCCTGGCCCCTTCCTATCTCTTTGCTGTCCAGCAGCGGGTGGCAACTTTGCTTCATCATGTGCTCCCTTCCAGGATGTTCTGCCTTGCCACCGGCCCAAAAGCAACAAAGCCAACTAACCATGGATTGAACCCTCTGAAACCACAAACCAAAAAAAATCTGTCCTCATAAATTATCTCAGGTGTTTGTTAGAGAGATTATGCATATGGAGTACTATTATCTCAGAAGAAAGGTTCAAGATGGGCCTGTAAAGTATGTATGACTCTTAATCATTGGTAACTTTGAACAAATCTCCCTGAAAAAGTTGGTGACAAAATACCATGAAGTCAAGCCAAATCATAAACATGTGGATAAAAATCTCTTTGTGTTACTAATGGTTAACAGATATGCTGGCAGCTACTACCTAAAATCATTTGGGCTCTGACTCCAGTACCAAACTTTCTGGCCTTTAACTGTTTAGTGGGGAATCATAATCATATCTTACAGCATAGTTCAGCCAGGATTTTAAGATTATAAAGACTCAATTTCAGGAGCTGGTATGTTACTCAGTGGTAAAGCACTTGCCTACCATGTGCAAAGCCCTGGGTTCAATCCCCAGTACCACAAAGGAAAAAAGAAATTGTTTTTTTTTTTTTTGGTTTGTTTTATAATGACTTGTTATAGGAATAGTTGCCTTAGAGTGGTGTTTCATGATCCTTTGTTTACTATCCAATGCCATGGTCTCTTTTCTTTACTGTACCTGTCAGTCTCTCTTTTGCTTCTTCCCAAAGAGGCCTGATATGTCTTAATCCCTTGATATTTCTATCCACACTTTGGATTTTATCTCTTTTCTTCAGTTGCCCTTGGCAAACAAGTATATGAGGTTCTCTCTCTCTTGAGCCTTGGTTCAGGAAAGATGATCTTGAGGTCTATTCCGACTAAAACTCTAAGGCTCACAATTCCCCATATTTTACAATTCCACCTTATTTCAATATCTATACAGAGATTGTGGTCCATTACTTATTTAAAATTCTCCTGTCATCCAGTTTCCTTGCTGTAACTCAGTCCTAGTTTATTTCCTGAGTCATTCTTCCCCACTCCATCTCATGCTCTTTTCTCTTTTCCCTCCTCACTCAAATTCAACTTCTTGACCTCTTCTACACATTTTTAGCAAAACTCCTGCCTGTCATGTTATCATTCTAAAGCTTATTATTTATATTGAGTAAGTAGCTAATGTTTATTGGATGTTTAGGTACCAAACACTGTATTAAGCATTTTCATATACAACATCCCAGTCCATTTTTATACAGTCCTATGAAGCAGGTACTATTAGTTCCTGCATTTTATAGATGAAACCCAAAAAGATTAAGTAGCAAGATTATGTAGTTTGTTAGGTGTTGACTCAGCATTTGAAATCAAGTACTTAGCCTCCTCCAGAGCCTTTACTCCATTGCGTCCCATAAAATCAAGCACTGAAGGAATAAGCACAAGATTAAGAACAAAGAAGCGAGAGGTGTCCCCACCTCCAAACTGCCCCCAGGCCCTGTGCATGCTAGCCTCCCAGCCTGAGCATGAGAATTTTGATTTTGAGAGAGGCATAGTGAGAAAGAGAAAGAAACAACTTCAGTTTTTCATCTGGTTTTCATTGCTCTGACACTTAATTGTGCATGTGGTGCTGGGGTTTGAACCTGGGTCCTTGTACATGCCAGGCAAGTGCCATAACTGCTGAGCCACCGCTCCAGCCTGAGAATTTTAAGTTTTTTTTGACAATAACTAGGTAGTACTACTTTGGGCAAATCATAATCTTTTTTATATTCTCATCCATAAAAGCAAGAATTCATCAGGGCTGGAGTGGTGGCTCAGTCATTGGACTACTTGCCTGACATGCGTGAGGACCCAAGTTCGAACCCCAGCACTACGTACACAACTAAGTGTCAGAGAAACAAAGGCCAGATGAAAAACTATTAAGTTGATTCTTTCTCTCTCGCCCTCTCTCTCTCTAAAAAAAAACAAACACAAGAGTTCAGTCAAGTATGGTGATGCACTCCCAGGTTCTCTGGAATATTGCAAGTTCAAGGGCAACCTCAACAACCTAGTGAGACCCTTACTCAAACAAATAGCAAGGCATGGTGGTGCAAATCTGTAATCCCAGTGACTTGGAAGGCTGAGATGGGATGATAGGTAGTTCAAAGTTAGCTTCAGCAATTTAGTGAGGTCCTAAGGATCTGGGGATGAGGCTTGGTGGTTAAGCGACACTAGGTTTAATCCCTGGTATATAAAAAAAAAGATATTAGCTGAGGGTTTAGCATATATAGCCTTTACATAGTTCAGAAATGTTCCTTTGATCCCTATCTTCTCTAGAGTTTTGAGCATAAAAGGGTGCTGGATTTTATTAAAGGCCTATTCTGCATCCATTGAGATGATCATATGGTTTTTGTCCTTGATTCTGTTTAAGTGGTGAATTATGTTAATTGTTTTGAGTATGTTGAATCAGCCCTGCATACCTGGGATGAAGCCCACTTGATCATGATGGATTATCTTCTTGCTAAGTTTTTGGATCCATTTGCTAGGACTTTATTAAGGATTTTTGCATCCAGGTTCATCAGGGGTATTGGTCTGTAGTTTCCTTTTTTTGATGTATCCTTGTCGGGTTTTGGTGTCAGAGTTATGCAAAGGAACATTTCTGAACTATGTAAAGGCATATATGCTAAACCCTCAGCTAGTATAATACTAAATGGAGAAAAGCTGAAAGCATTTCCACTAAAATCGGGAACAAGACAAGGCAATCCGCTCTCAGCACTGTTATTCAATATTGTTCTTGAGACCCTAGCTGGAGCGATTAGGCAAGAGAAAGAAATCAAAGGGATAAAAATAGGAAGAGAGGAAGTCAAACTCTCCCTTTTTGCTGACGATATGATCCTGTATCTGGAATATCCAAAACACTCCATCAGTAAACTGCTTGAACTTATAAACAGATTTAGCAAAGTGGCAGGCTACGAGATCAACACCCATAAATCAATAGCTTTCCTATATAAATCAGAAGCTTTCCTTTCTTCCTTAGCAGTAAGTCCTATTATTATATAGGACCAATGAAGAAATCAGGAAATCAGTCCCATTCATAATATCTTCAAAAAGAATAAAATACTTGGGTTAACCTTACAAGGGAAATCAAAGATCTCTACAACGAAAGATCGGTCATTGAAGAATGAAATCCAAGATGACTTAAGAAGATGGAAAGATGTCCCATGCTCTTGGTTAGGCAGAATTAATATAATAAAAATGTCTATTCTACCAAAAGCTTTATATAGATTTAATGCAATCTCTTTTAAGATACCTATGTCGTTCTTTCCAGACATAGAAAAAGCAATTCTCAAATTCATTTGGAACAATAAGAAACCTAGAATTGCCAAAACATTACTAAGCAAGAAAGACAAATCATGTGGTTTTTGCCATACCAGATCTAAAACTATACTACAGAGCTGTAGTAACAAAGGCAGCACGGTACTGGTATCAAGATAGGAAAGACCACCAATGGAACAGAATTGAAGACCCTGAAACAAACCTTCAAATCTTTAAACATCTGATTTTTGACAAAGGGGGACAAAATATTATATGGAGGAGAGACAGCCTTTTCAACAAATGGTGCTGGACAAACTGGACATCCAGTTGCAGAAAGTTGAAATTAGACCCATATCATTGCATGAGAATCAAATCAAAATGGATCAAGGAGCTAGGAATTAAACCAGCTACCTTGCAAGTGATGGAAGACATATTAGGTCCAACAGTTCAGCATTTGGGAGTAGGCAAAGACTTTCTCAACTTGTCTCATATAGTGAAGGTAGTAAAGTAAAAAAATCAATGTTTGGGATGCCTTAAAGCTAAAAAGCTTTGGCAGTGCCAAAGAAATAAAAGAGTCAGGAGGTTTCCTACAGAATTGGAGAGAATCATGGGCTGTGATTCTTCTGACAGGGGCCTCATATCCAGAATCTACAAAATCCTCAAAAATCTCAACTACAAAAAAAACAAACAACCCAATCAATAAATGGGCCAAAGAGCTAAATAGAAACTTCTCAACAGAGGACATTGATCAAGCCAACGAATACAAGAGAAAGTGATCCAAATAACTAGTAATCAGAGAAATGCAAATGAAAATTACATTAAGATATCACCTCACAGCAGTCAGATTGGCAAAAATGAAGAAAATAAATAAAAATAAATGCTGGAGGGGCTGTGGAGAGATAGGCACACTAGCACACTGTTGGTGGAGCTGCAGACTGGTCCAGCCCCTCTGGAAAGCAGTGTGGAGAATCCTCAAAAAACGAGGGATGAGCCCACCATATGATCCAGCTATTCCTCTACTGGATATTTTTCCAGAAGATTTAGAATCAGCACACTACAGTGACACAGTGAAATGGATGTTCATAGCAGCTTAATTTTCAATAGCTAAATTATGGAAACAACCCAGATGTCCCTCACTGGATGAATGGATCCAAAAACTGTGGTACATATATACCATGGAGTTTTACTAAGCAATTAGAAACAAGGGTATTGCAGTCTTCCAAGGTAAATGGATGGTTATGGAAGAAATTGTGCTGAGTAGAAATCAGCATAACCCAGAGAACCAAGGTCGAATGTCTTCACTAATCTGTGGAGGCTGGAGCTAGACCCTGGCAACTGAGAAAGGAGGTCTATTATGTTTTAAATCCAGATAAGGTGTAATGTCATACAACCTAACGCATTTGTAGATATGTATTGGGAAAGAGGGTGGGGGAGGGGTAAGGGTGGGTAATTGGGGGGGCTCTTGGCAGTAAATCAAATTTTCAGAATATATATATTATTTTATTAGAAGCTTGTTTGATTGTTCAACAAATAAATTTCTGAATAAAATTTTAAAAAAAGATAAATAAAAAGGGCTGGGGATGTTGCTCAGCAGTAGAGCGCCCCTAGGTTCAATCCACAGTACCAAAGAAAAGAAATGAAAAGGAAGATGTTGAAATAGAGGTAACAAGTATCTCATTTGATAATATTCTGTGATTTTATTGTATAAAAATATATCTTTGGATTTTTAAGAAATACTATGATATGGAATGACTTTGGTATGTCAGCCCCCTCTCCCATATTTTCATTTTTATTATAGCATTAGCTCACATACTAAAAGTGGATCACAAAATCATGTGTATTTTATGTGTATTCTGTTTCTATTTCTATCAAGTAAAAGTGTTTGGGTGACATAAAACTTTTGAAAAATTTCAAATTACATCTCCTTTTCTAGCCTTTTCAGATAATATCAATCAGTGACAAAAGAAGATACATACAGTCAGAAAATTATTGTAGCTTTGCTCAAGGTAGCAAATTGGTGTTTTTTATCATATAGTTTCCATAGCTATAAGAATTATTACATGTTGATCTTTGAAAAAGCAACCTATTAACATTTTTTATTTTCAGATTCTGTGTTCTTATTTCTCAAATTCACGTTTCCTTATGTTAATCAAGCTTAGCTTCTTTCACTTTTAAGAATTAAGGCTAAGGGGCTGGAGCGGTGGCTCAGTGGTTTCGGCGCTTGCCTGGCAAGCACGAGGACCCGGGTTCAAACCCCAGCACCACATACACAACTGAGTGTTGGAGCAACTAAGGCCATGCGAAAAAACTAAATAAAGTTGTTTCTCTCTTTCAAAAAAAAAAAAAAAAAAAGAATTAAGGCTAAGGGTCTAGAAAGGTGGCTCAGCAGCACAGTGTTTGCCTAGCATGCACAAGGACCTGGGGTTGAACCCCCAGAACCAAACACTCAACTAAGTTTTGGAAAAACAAAAACCAGATGAAAAAACAAATTAAAAAATTGACTCTCTCTTTTCTCACTCTCTCTTTTTTTAAAGAGAGAGGGACAGTGAAAGAGAAAGAGAGAATCAATTTTATTTAGCTTTTCATGTGGCTTTCGTTGCTCTGACACTTCGTTGTATACATGGTGCTGGTTTCAAATTCATGTCCTTGCGCATGCCAGGCAAGCACCTTTTTTTTTTTTTTTTTTTTTTTGTCTGATTGAATTCACGAAATATTTATTGAGTGCCTATTATGTGCTAGGTATTTTTTCAGGTATATGGGACACATCAGAACAAAACAAAGAGCTCTACCCTCTTGGAGCTTACGGTCTATTGTTTAACACTCACCAGCATACTGCCTATGATCTTGAGCAAGTCCCCACACCTCTGTATGTATCCCTTTGTGCCTGTCATCAGCTGTCCAATGGAAGAACAAGCAGGCTGGGCTCAGATGTGCCTAACATACTGCAGAGCTGAACAGGACACCTGCTCCTACCCACCACCGGGACAGCAGAGAGGGCTAGAAGTTGATTTTTAATAATAAAGTAAAATGGGAGAGGGGGCAGAGGGAGCTGAGCTGTGTTGGTTGAAAGGTTGTGGCAATGATGGGGCCCCAGGCTGGCTATACAAACTGCTGTTGCTGTTGCTCTTTGGTGGCAGCCTTGCTGGCAAGGTCCTTGGCCTTCTCTGTAGCTGCCAGTGCTGTCTCCTGTGCCTTCTCCTTGGCTTCCTTGGCTGTCTCAACAAGCATTTTGGAAGGGGCCTCACCTTGCAGTTTGGCCAAGATGTATTCAAAACCCTTCATAGTCTTGGTCATATTGCTTTTGAACTGGGTGAGACCAAATTCCTGGACAGCTCTAGAGATACCAAATAAACTAGAGGAAACCCAGGCTTCCCGGCGGATTTCAGTCCAGCCACTGTTGTCAGAGTTCCCACGGTAAACACATCGTTCCTCCACCATCCTCAGCCAGGCATGGTTGATGTTCCAGGTGAAGGTGGTCATGGTCTGATTCTGTGGGTCCACAACACAGTCCTCCAGGATGCACACTGAGTGAGCAACGTTGAGCCACTGCTCAACCCTCACTCTTGTTCTTTAAAAAAAAAGAATGAAGGCTGCATTAGGAATTTTAATGACTGTCATACTAAAACGCCCATTCCTTTAAGCTGCAGTATATTGGGAGAACCAGCGAGGTCAGAGAAAAAGAGGGAGAGTGAGAATAAAGAATAAAACCCTTTTACAAATAGGCACACTTACACAAATTGAAAGGAGGTCCTTCAGTCTCTCTGCTAGTATTTAATCTCTCTTCAAGAATTAAAGTGTAGGGCTAGAGCAGTGGCTCAGCACTTGTCTGGCATGCACAAGGACACAGGTTTGAACACCCAGCACCACATACAAAGCCACAAGAAACTAACTAAAATTTCTCTCTCACTGTTCCTCTCTCTTTAAAAAAGAATTGATGTGTATTTGCTTGCATATTTCTATTCTTTGGGAAACCTTTTAACTATCATTCTGATTATTTTGACATTTCATATTTTGCTTCTTTTCCTATGAAGAAGTCAATAGTGAAGGGGGAGTTTAACTTTTAAAATTAGCAGTTATGAAGCTGGAGTGATGGCTCAGCAGTTGGAGAGATTGCCTGGTATGTGCCAGGACCCGGGTTTGAACCCCAGCACTACATACACAACTAAGTGTCAGAGAAACGAAGGCCAGATGAAAAAATAAATAAAATTGATTCTCTTTTTCTCTCTCGCTCTTTCTCTTAAAAAAAAAAAAGAGCAGTTATACAGACCTTGTGTAGAAGAAGAAAATGCAGATAAGCAAGAAGAGAAAAATCCATGTAACTGAAACATGATGTTTGCACAACTCTGAAAACTTATTAAAAATTGTTGACTCATATATATATAAAATGAGTTTTGTGATATGTAAATTAAAACTGAATTGTTTTTAACTTGCTTTATCTCTGCTCATACAAA
>PVKS010041287.1:0-16111 GCA_004027875.1 Aplodontia rufa
AACATGAGTTAAATTCAGATAAGATGTAAGGCTTTACAATCTAATACTATTTTTAGAGTTATAATGGGAAGGGGAAGGGAGGGATAAGGGAGGGTAATTGGGGGGGCACTCCTGGGGATAATTGCAATGTCCAGAATATATACACATCTTATACACATTTTATATTGTTTTGTTAAAATCTTGTAAGGTTGCTCAAAAATAAAAAAATAAATAAATAAAAATAAATGGCTGAAGATTCCTTTTTTCAATCCTATTATAATTTAACATCAATTTCTATAGCCACTTGGAAAAAAGGACCTTCAATTGCTTTTATTTTTTTTAAGAGAGAGAGACACTGAAAAAGAGAGAGAGAGAAAAAAGACAATCTATTTTATTTAGTTTTTCATGTGGCTTTTGTTGCTCCTCCACTTTGTTGTGTACATGTGCTAGGGTTCAAACCCGTGTCCTTGCACATGTCAGGCAAGTGCCATAATCACTGAGCCACCACTCCAGCCCTCCAATTGCTTTTATGAATTCATTCATTTATTGTTTTATCCAAAAACAGCTCTTGAGTTTTTTAATGAGACCATACTAAGTGCAGGGAATACAAAATAGGTAGACATAGAAAAACATGGACTCAGAGAAAACCAAAGGTATGGACTGAATTGTTTTCCCCAAAAATTCATATGTTAAAGCTCTAACTTCCAATGTATTGTATTGGGAAGTAGGACCCATAAGAGGCAATTAAGTTTACATTAGGTCATAGGGTTGGGCACTGGTATGTTAGAGTTATCCTTCCAAGTTGAGATACCAGGGAGCCAAGGATAGTGAACTAGGGAGACAGGCCTCACCAAAAACCTGACCAGGCTAGCACCCAAATCTCCAGCTTCTAGACTCCAGAACTGTTAGAAAATAAATGTCTGTTGTTTAATTCAACAAGTCTCTGATATTTTGTTATAGTAACATGTTAATACAAAGAAACATATTTGCCTATCTTGTTTGTTCATTTATTATGAGGCTTGACCTAAGCAAATGCCAAGAAGCTGGTTTTATCTTATAAGCCTTCCAATTCCAATATGAACAAGAGTTTTTTGTTCCCCACTCTCTGGATAACTTTAGCTGTCTGAGAAACACCTTAGGCTTTAAAATTAGAAGCACTTGATTTGAAATCTAGCACCCAACCATTGAAGCACTAAAGGTTAGGACTTAAGCCCTCTGAACTATAATTTCCTCATTTATGAAATGGATGTAACCACATTTCCCAGCAGGAGTGGTATATGACATCAATGAAAAAGCAGGTGGGAAAACCTCACATGGTTCTATTGAGAGCTGAGGCAGTCTCAGTTGCTAACAGTTCCTATTTTTCTCTTGGATCAGAATCATATGCTAAGTGTAGTTTCAGGAATTACTTGGTTTACCCTTCCCACTGTTTCATTAGGTGCTGGACCAAAGAGACAGAGGATTGGCTTCTCCCAAAGAATTCTGATAACTGGAAAACTCCCATTGCCTAACAATCAAAACACCAATGATGGATTTTGGGCCCATTACAAACAGAGAAATTAATGGTATTTTGAATTGTGAGTAAAAGACAAGTAACTAAAATGAAATAAAAATGCAGTTTCTACTAAAATAACATAAAGCCTAATGATGTTTATTTCCAACATGCTAAATTACATCTTTTTGTCACAAAATAAAACAAAAATATCTCCACAGCCTGCATATCTATCAGTTCCTCCAGTTCCTTACATGTTCATTATGTGCCAAGTACTGTGCTGAACTGGGCGAGGCTGAAGGTTGCTACTCATGCAATTTTCCAGAAGCCCTTCCTTCACTGTCTGGACTATGAAACACGACACATAAGCTTCCATCTGATATTTATGACCATCCCGTCCTATGTGGAGCAAGTGAAGCTGTGTAATGCTGATACCTCTCAGCAGGATAGGCAGTGTGCTCATGTCTCCCGGAGATGCTGGATGGTGTCTGACTTGAATCTAGCCCTGTTTCATTTGGCAAAAGATCATCACAAGTCTCAGAACCATTTTTTTTAGGAGATTTTTCCAAAGCATGTACAGAATCATCTTATCTTTGCCCTCTTTCAAACACCGACAAAGGAGACAAAGCCTCTTTTCATGAGGAATCTGTCATACTCTGCAGCTGTTGAAAATACAAGTAGTGTCTCTGGTTCATTGCCTGGAACCACAGAGAACCGGGTGGTGGTGGGGAGGTGAGGGAGTGGTTGGTGCACTCCCCTGACAAGCAGGAAATGTGGCTCCTATTTCTATGTGACCGGGTCAGGACACCTGATCTCCCAATCTGCGCCTCTAATAGAGATTATAAAAGAGACCATGAGACGGAAGAATTGGATGACAGGTACCCATTAGATCATGCCCTACCCTTGCCTTCCGGGGTCCCTCCCCTAAACTTAAACTCTCTTCTGTCAGACAACACAAATTAGAGGTTAAAATGTAAGGTGGATCTGCCTTGGCCTTTCCTTAGACAGTCTATGTCTTCAGATTTGAAAGACAGCAGGAGCCACAGTGACAGAGGCTTTAAAGTCTTCTCCGACTTTGTTGAACTCATTGTTTATTGTCTGGGTTCACTAATATAAGCAACATGAAGTTCAAGGACCTTCTTGGTCTTCATCGTTGCTCTCCCAGCCTCCTAGCAGTGTACCAAGCACCTTGCAGGAAATGAGCATAGGAAGGAAGGAGGAAGAAGTCGTCCTAGGCTCCAAGCAATACAGAGAAACCCAAAGCAGACGGTACACTGGAATTGCTCTTGGTGTCCAAGTCCACTACTGAGCTGAAACTAATTTCATAACTATTACTCACCTAGGCCCCATGTTTGCTGAGGTTCAGAGACTTCAGTGGTTTACATGGTCACACAAGTTTGTAGCCCAGATGTCCTGGTCCTGTGTGTAAGAATTTCCCCTTGTACTGTGTGATCTCTCCAGTGAGCACTTCTGGCCCCCTTTGTCAACTTTCTCTATTTTCATTCTCTTTCTCTTTTCTAAGTGGCACTTAACCATTGAGCCACATCCCCAGCCCCCTCTTTTTTTTATTTTGAGACAGGGTTTCACTAAGTTGTTAGGGCCTCACTAAGTTGCTGGAGCTGGCTTTATCCTTGTGATCCTCCTGCCTCAGCCTCCCAAGTTGCTGAGATTACAGGCACATGCCACCATACCCAGCTCTCTATATGTTTTCAAAAAGCACAATATACTTCATTTAAAGCTACGAAGAAGTACATTATTTGTTTATGTTTTGAATGTGGTAGATTAGCATGATCAGTTCTGATTTTTTGACAATTGAGTATTTCCTGTTTCCAGTGTGTGGATTTGTATGTATTCCCTTATAGTTTAAAGAACAGAGGAAAGGGTTATTATCTTTAGGATTTCCTCACCAACGTTAATGATTTTATGGGAATTTGAAAACTCAAAATTCTTAGCAATGTCCTTTAAAGAAAATGATTGCATGATGTTGAAATTGAGATAGTAGAGACAGTTAATGAAGCTCTTTTGAGATTACAGAACACTGTTGTGTGTTTACTGAATATTGGACTTAGGTGAAATAATCTTATAATTGTACAGTTTAACACTATGTCTGTGAATTAGGAAATGAAGTCAATCAGGATTTCTCAGCTTTGGGTTGAACAGTTGCCAACCAAAGAAGGACAAGCTGCTGAGACCTGACACTAAGACACAAAAGAAAACTTTCTGTGATGAAAGGGGTACACCCACAACCTCCCCCCACAACTTCCCCTCACACAAAGCCCAAATGGGGAGCTGCAGGCATGGCTCCCAAACAACATAAGATCAAGAGTTTCAGATATAATACATCATATTACATTTACACATTGCTTTTGATGCTGGTGAAGTATCTACCTCCCTTCTTTGTTTATCAGCATAACATCCTCCTCCCCAGCATAAGGACAGCAAGTCATTATTTCGAGTCCATTATTTTAGATAAGTAAATGGAAAATCTAGAAGTTAGATCATCTCTGATCCAAGAGCAGAAATCTATCTCTCAGTCTTCACACACATGGTTTTTCTTCTAGAACTTGAAGGAATTTGGGGGTGTAGTAGGGGGAGCATTATGGTAAAAGTTAAAAGAAGCCAACATCATGGAAGAAAAGGGAAAGTGTGTTCTAGTTACCTACCCTTGGTTACCTACTATAACAAATATGGACGAGGATCATGGAATAAATTCAAATCCACATGCAGAAAAGACCACTATGTTAGAATGATGAAGGCACTCTTTCACAAAGCCATTTGAAGAATCAGCTTAGCCAACATGTTGTTAATTTTTTAGCTGATTTGAGTTACATGCCCTCTGCCCTACTCAGCCATCCCTTCGATGACAATTCATGGGTTTTTTGTTTGTTTTTGTTTTAGTACCAGGGATTAAATTCAGAGTAACTTAACCACCAAGCCACATCCCCAGCCCTTTTTGTATTTTTATTTTGAGACAGGGCTTCACTAAGTTGCTGAGGTTGGCTTTGAACTTGGAATTCTCCAGCCTCAGCTTCATGAGCCACTGGGATTACAGGCATGTGCCACCAAGCCCCGCTGTAGTTCTAATGTATGAAGAATTGAACATGTGATTCAAAGAGGCCTGTATAAACACAGATTTGGAATAATTTGCCCCCAAGTAATTAAGAGTTGACCATCCTCTGTGGCTTTACTGGTTTCTTTGCCAAGTAATCAACAACTTTCTGGAAGCCACTTTTCCATCACTTAGGAAAACATCTTTCAAGGATGTCTATCCTTGAATCCATTTTCTAGCCCCTGGTATTCAATATTTTGAGAAATACCTTTAAGCCAACCTAACCTCCAGAGATTTTTCTATTTTCACTCAACTCTTGTTTCAGTTCCAATATTTCTAGGAAAACATTGATTGATTTACTGCGGTAAATTATGAGATGTTTTTTACGTTGGATGCAATATATCTGATTTGTGATCTCTAGGCGTCAGATGTTTTATAGCAGAAGTTAAAAACGTACACCATAGCCTGGCACAAACAGCCTCACCTGTAGACTCATAAAAGCCTCCAGCAGATGTGCTGCTTCTTTCTTCATACCTTCTGACTCCACACTCCCTGCTCCTGTCAGGGTCCATGTCAACCATTTAGTGATGAAGAAAGCAAACAGTTGATTTCAGACCATAGCAAAGCAATCTAAATGTCATGCTGAAAGGTACAGATGCCTAGGGCTTGAGGGAGTCTGGTTATACACGACAGCAGGCATCACAGAGGCAGTGAAGACAGTAAAAACATCTAAGCTTCAAAGCTCTCTTGCTGCTTGTCTGGTTGTCTTCCCTGTTAAACTGTGAGATCTGAGAAGTCTGCGTCTGCCTCACTCATCACTGAATGTCCATTACATAGCCCTCTACCCAATATGTGGGAGGTGCATAGGTCAGACATGTGCAAGGGATAAATAAGGATGACCAAGTGAGGCACAAGGAAGAAGCACACATTCAATTAGTTGTCAAACTCCAAAGCTGAATTTCTCAACTATTTTCCTCTTTTTAGTGATGCTGCTTGCAAATTTCAATAAAAGTTAATGCGGGGTGGTTTTCTTTTTTAAGAGAGAGAGAGAAAGAGTTAATTTTATTTATTTATTTTTTTCATTTGGTGTTTGTTTTTCCTCCACTTAGTTGTATATGTGGTGCTGGGGATCAAACCTGTATCCTTGCACATGCCAGGCAAGTGTTCCACTGCTGAGCCACCTCTCCAGCCCCTTAATGTCAGCTTTTATTGAGTGGGGCTGAACTACACAGTCAGTAAGTTTCTTATTGACTCTGACTCTGAAGACATCAGACCTGAAATTTAAGCTTGAAGTGAATCCGTTTATCACTCTTTGCTGTATAGCCAACAACCTAAATGGTATTCTGTTTTAATTCCTCTCGCTCTCTATGTTTTCTAACATGCCACAGACTACAAGGAGAAAGCATTTTTTAGTATTGAGTTCTAATCCTCCCTTCACCTTAAAACCATCTCTATTCTGTTTTGGGTGGACAACAGACTAATTTCATATTGACTGTCATTTCCCATTTTGATTCCTCTCTGGATCAGTTAGCATTTACTCTATAACAAACCACCATCCTTAGTGGCTTAAAACAATAACCACTTTACTTGGCTTATGCTTCTCTGTATAATCAAGCAGGGTTGAGCTCAGCCAGGTGGTTCTTCTCGATTGATCTGGGCTCAACCGTCCTTCCCTGTGCTCACTCTCATATCTAGGGGCTCAGATGAATGGCTGGAATAACTCAGAGCAAGTGTCATCTCCAGGAGGCTAATCCAGCTTTATGCATGTGATAGCAGAGTATAGCAAAAGCTATAAAACCTCTGAATACCTAGTTCTGTGACAAGGCCTTTAGTCTAAGCAAGGCCACATTTGCACTCTAGCTGACCTCCCCTGAGCATGCAAAGTCCCAAGGTATTATAGGCCCCTAGGTATTGTGAGCCCAAGATACTGTGAGTCTTACAGAATGATCAGCAGGCACTGCTGACCAGGATACAGTTGTTCCCTGATTTGCAATGTAATCAATGTAACTGCATTTTTTTTTTTTTTGGGCTTCTGTAAATGAGCTTGCTTTGTGCACCTGCAGACACCATAGCGCCTAAGAGGATATGATTTTTCCCTTTATAAGACCCGGCAAAAAGAGGATTGGGCTGCACTCCTAAGAGCATTTTGCTATGGAGGCAGTCGCCAGCCCGCTAATAAAGACACTCCACTTGGCTTACGTTGGTCTTGACTCGATCTCTCACTGGTTACGTTGCAACAGTTCAAGACCCAATTATAATTTCTGCCACATTTAGTTGTTCAAAGCAAATCGTTAGAACACCCAGATTTAAAGAGCAAGGAAATAGATTTTCCTTCTTGCTGGGAGGGATTTATGACCTTTTCTCAATGTATTAACTAGGGTAGATTTCTTCTGGTTCTTTGGTTCCATCTATTTCTTACATTTTCCCCAAGAAGTCCTTTTTCAATTCACCTTGGATCTAATCCTTTCATTTATAAATTACCATCAAGGTAATTACCAAAAATTATCAGAATTTCTGTAGTTACAAGAACTATGGAGAATGGACTAAGAGACAGAATTTCAAGATTCTTAATCACACCTAAAAAACCTTTTTCCTTAAGATAACATTTACGGGTTTTAAGAATGAGCATTTGGTTATCTTAGGGGATCTATTATTAGACCTACCATACCTAGTCTGTTCTCTTACCCTGCTCCCCTTTTTCTATATTTGTAACCTAGATAATGTTAAACAGACTATCCATGATAAAGGTTCAATTTTTTTCAAAATTCAATTTCAGTATGTTAAAAATGAATATATTGTCAAAATTATATACTTGAACTTTACAGCAATATCAAATTATTATAAGTTTCTAAACTCTTAACTATTGCCTTATATCAAACCAGTAACAATTTGCAGAGGCCACTAATCCACAAGCAATACTTTGAGTAGTATTGATCTAAAAGATACCCATTTGTTTGAGTACCCCCTTTCCCAGGAATATTTTCTGGCTCACCACTTCTGAATTGAGTTTAATGGCTCTGCACTATACTCCCTTGAACTGAATTCTTTATTCATGATTCTTTATTTCATTCCTTACTGCTGAGTTCTTTTTTTCTTCTTCTTTTTTCTTTTCCCGCTTTATTTTATCTTATTTTATTATTATTATTTTTTGGCACTAGGCATTAAACCCAAGGGTGTTTAACCACTAACCCATATCCCCAGCCCTTTCTATTTTTAAATTTTGAGACAGGGTTGAAGTTACTTAGGGCCTTGCTAGGTTACTGAGGCTGGCTTTGAACTTGTGATCCTCCTGCCTCAGCTTCCAAAGATGCTAGGATCATAGGCATGCACCACACCTGGCTACTGCCTAATTCTTAAGGATTTGCTTGATCTTGAGTCTGAAGCTTGTTAAAGGTAAGAAAGGTGAACTTTGAACCTAGCATGGATCTTGATATAAAGTAGATTCTTAATAAACACTTGTGGAATGAACGATTGCGATGCACCTGGAGGTTGAATCTAAAATTGATGTTGAGGCTTGATCCCCAGTGCAATGGTGCTGGGAGGTGCCTCACGGTTCTGGAGGTGCTAGAGAAAGGCACCTGCATCTTCTTAGCTTATGGTGAGAGCAGGCCTGGTGCTGCTTAACGCATGGCAGAAGATCATTCACTTCCCCGACTCGCAGTGTTGCTGTATTCTACACATGCAAGAGATAATCATTGTTCTCTGAACTAAATTCAATAAAAAGGAGTACACTTTGCATCAGTCTATAAATTCAAACTAAGGTTTGGAAATTCATGGGGACTTTTAAATCAGTTTTCTCAAGAGAGAAGAACTAGCCAAATCCAAAGAGTGAAGTGAGAAATTTATATTACTTACCTGGTTCATAAGGAGTGGAAGCAATAAACAAGTTGTAGATGTAGTACAAATAAATCCCCAATCTGTCTAGCATGAGACACAGTCACACACATTCATATACATTATAAAACCAGCCTATCATACTGACCTGAAGAAACAGGCAAAACCATTAAGGAACAAGCAGGGAGGGACTACGGACTGGCAACTGCTAGTGACATGTTTACTAAATATGCTCTAAAACATTAAACATAACATTGGAAAGCAGAGGAGCCAAATGGTTGGAGAAGCCCACTGATTACAATTCAGGTTTGGTCTCTGATCTGTTTTCTCGGCACTTGGCTTTACAACCGGAGCTCAGCCAAATGAATCTGCATCTCTGACGTCGCCAGGCAACTCCCAACTTGGCATTTCTGACACAGGAGAGCTAGCCAGGAAACCCCCCTTTGGAGGGGAACCATTGGCTAGACTCACTCTATCAACATCCAGACATCATGGTTAATTACAAACACACAGGACCAACCTGACAGCCAGCTCTGCAAGTAGCAGACACCAGCCTTCCCCAGGGAATTGGCTTGGCTCCAGAGAGTACTCCCAGCGACAAGAACCCTTTTAAGCAAGGCACTCTAAAGGTTCACTGATTGTGATGGGTTTTGTGTTGCCACAGAAAGACATTCTCCTTCCCACTCTCAGAAAGACCAAATTGTTATTCAGAGAAAATGAATGTCAATCCCTGGCAATAAGATCATATTCAACATTTTAATAATACAAAGAAATTCCTAATCACTTCCCTGCTTCCCACCCATCTGGCACTAAGTTCTTTTTAGATTGGAGCGTAGGAAAAATCTTAGAAAGGAAATTGGTTAAACCCTTGACCCATGACTCAGATATGTGGAAGAAAAGAGTTGGACATAGGGCTTACGATATCTTCCTCCTTGTTGGCATGTTCCAATGAGAAGCTATTCAGCAGAAGGCTGGAAATTTGGCCATGAGTTCAGATCTAGGCAATGAATCAGTCAAATGCTTTTATGGAGAATCCATCTGTGCTTGACATTAATTTGGATTGTCTTCTAGAACACCATCCTTCTTGGGAAAAGTTAGGGCAGGAGAACAGAGTGCTATGCAACCAAATACTAAAATAAAATAACTAAAGCTGCTTGAGAAATAAACTCTACCTCACCCCCCCATCCCACACACACACATTGGTGTAAGCTTGGAACTTGTACTTCTAATGGAGAATGAGATAAACGACTGGATTAAGCACTTTACTCCTATGGCCCACCAGCAAGGGAAGCATCAACAACCACACCTTGGCCAAAGTTACTCAACTCAATTGAGCCAGTGCCTTAAGGCAATACACTACGTGGAATTTGTTTTTTAATCCTTGAAACAATTCTCCTATTGTGCAGCTTGCCACCATAATGTGGATCTTGGCTCTCAAGAAGAGTTTATTAAGACTGATTTTTTTCTCCATTATAGCACATCTGCTTCTGCATCCCTTTAGCAACTTGCCATGCTGCATTCAACCAAGTAAGAGCTTTAGGCATGATAGAGAACTTCCCCGAATCCTTCTTCTCAGAGGCGATCATAATGTGGACCTCTAACTTACTTTTATTTTTCTGATGAAGTAATGAGTATTTTTGCATAAGGAGGATTCTTTATTCCAGAAAGCATAACAGGCCCACATTCCAGTAATCCTCAGTGTATCTGACTTGGAAAGATTCCTCAAGTTGCATTTTCACATTTGTATTCCGATGTCCTTTTACATGCTGCCCCTTTGAAGCTTAGATTCTTAGACCACATGCACCTCTGTCACACAGGATCCTCCCTCTTACGCATTCCAAAGGTCTGTGGCAGAATACCACGTCCTCCTTTCCCATTCCATTAACTAGTCCAGGAGGAAATCTGTGTCCAGAAAGTGAATAGTCCTAACAGAATGACCTTTACTGAGGCTTGACATCTGCTGCCTTGTAAGCTTCTTACACACTCAGCCTAATCCACCTGGAGGCTTTGCTCCTTGATGGAAGGTGATAAAAAACGAAGAAGAAAAGAAAAAAGAAAAAGCTGTTAGGCCATAAGCCTTGTCTTAGATTCAAAGCATGTAGGCTGCTTGAGATTCTGAGGCTTAGAGCAGACAGAAGGGGAAATATTTCTTACCTCAGGTGCAATTCTCAAGATGCTTATTAGGATGAACGCTAGTCTAAGAAGAACTTTATTGCTATGAAAGTCAAGGCAAGGCTTCCTAATAGGAAGGAGTCTCCCAGCTTCCCAACACTTCAGAGGAGCTAATGTAATGGTGATCATAAAACTCACCTCACCGACAGGAACCAAGAAGCCCAACTCTAGAAATTTACAATCCACGGAGGATCAACAGCTTGTATTCTGGATATCTTAAAGGTGAATGCTCTAAAACACCCATCTGTCTGTGCTGATGAAAACCCGGACACCCGTGGTTATAAATAATCCAGTTTGTTTCTTACAGCAACTAAGGCAAAGGCCTAAATTCCAAATTGAGCTGGCTTTTTGATTTATACCCTTGGCCAAGAGAAGAAAGCTCAGAGACCGAATTTCTGAGAATAAAGCAGGATGTCTCCAAGGGGAGGGAGAGACTGAGATAAGTTACTGAAAACCTGCTTCCCTTAGTAATGGAATAATTGCTTCTCAGAATCACAAAGTGAAATGAAAATATGAGCTCTGTTGGAAGAACTAAGGAAGGTGAAAATGCTATTGTATCATGACGGAATTTCTCACTAAAGTAAAAAGTGACTATCCTAGTATTCAACAAACTCACTCCAAAGGGCAACTATTTATAGCCTGAATTAGAAGAAGAGTTTATTTCATTTTAGTAAACTTTTGGTGTTGAAGAATCTGGTATATTAGAGGGATATCTGTCTATTGATAAATCATTTACATTTTTCTTTTTCACATACTACTGATTAGATTGTACAAATATAAAACTATATGTATCTCTCTTGATCTTATCACAGATCTGAGATAAACAAGTCTCATCATTATTGTATTCTTGGAAATATATATTTATTTGAATATTAAAATTTCCGAGAGCCAGGCATGTGGTATATGACTATATTTCCAGCTACTTGCGATACTGAGGTAGGAGGATCACAAGTTCCAGGCTAGCTTCAGCAACTCAGTCAGGGTCTAAGCAACTTAGCAAGACACTGTCTCAAAAGGCTTGGAATGTGGCTCAGTGGTAGAGCACTCCTGGGTTCAATCCTCAGTACAAAAAACAAACAAAAGACCTTCTGAGGAAAACCTGTCCTGTAGCGAAAGGAGTAGGTGTTGTATATAACAGCCTCACAAAAAAGAATAATATCTTCATCAATACTCACAATAGAGAGAGGATTATTATAGCTTCGTTGTTTTAGTAGAGTACATTGTGAGCCTGAGATCAAGTGACTAGAACAGGGTGACACAGCTAGTGAGAGAGTCAGTGTTCTTGACCTCTAATCTTGTGCTCTTTCTAGAACCATATGCTTCTTGGAGTCTCAACCCTAAATGAGTCACATTTTAGAAAAACTAACATTATCTACAAATAAAATTTTGGGCAAGGGACTTATTTTCCCAAATTTTCATTCTTCCTGTAAAAAAGATGTCTTTATTTGCTATGAGCTTTAACAATGGCCATTCTACCCATCTAGAAAAAACATGATTCCCTGAGTAGCCAAGTTTAGGCACATCAGATAAAATGGAAGAATGTAAAGTTATAGTGATTTTATATCTCCTGGTTGAAATAATGCCACTGAAAACCAGTTTGGTTGGAATAAATTGAACAAACACAGTTTTGATTCATTTCCAAGGCTAAAGAAGTCTAGTATTTTTTTGCTGAATCAAAAAAGAAAAAAAAATTGCAGTAAAATGAAAATCCAATAAATACTCTGTTTTTGTTTATCTGCTGAATTTCAATAAAATTGTGCAGAATAATTTGCATAATAGCTTGAGATATCTAGTAAATCACTATCCATAGTCCAAGTAAAAGGTCCAAAGAGAATGAGGTATTTTAATCTCTGAAACCCATAGAAAAGATTGAAGAGGAGAGCCTTTACACTAACTCTCCTCTTTCTCCTCCTGTGTTCACTCAAATCACTCCATCACCTTGATCCCAGTTTTTTACTGTGGTTATACCTCACTCAGCTGTGGACAGCACCGATTTAATAAAGTCATGCTTTGGGTCTATGTGACAGCCTTTAAGAATGGACAGAGGTGCCCATGCAGCCTGCCATGATGCAGCATGGTGTGCCCATGCCGTGTCTCCACCTCTGTCTCTCCTGAAAGAGCAAAGAGATCACATAGGTTCCAAAGAAGCTCGGGCTTTCTGGTCAACACAAACCTGTCCTCTATTTACGAATCAGCAATAGTAACTACAGCAACATGACTAACGGAGGACTTTGTCTGAGCCAACCTATCTTCATCTTCCACCTGGACACTCAGGGGCCTCCCAACAGGTCTATTTACACACTTTCTCTGGTCTTTTCTGATGCCTTTTGTATCCAGCAGTTAGGGAAGTCTTTGAGAAATCAACGTACAAAGTTGATTCTCTTTCTCTCCACCTCCTACTTCACACATCCAAGCCCACGAGAATACCCTGCTTTAATGGATTCCCATTGCACTTAAAATAAAAACTCCTTCATTTGACCTACAGGATCACTTCATTGTTGGCTTCCTCTCTTCAACCATCTCTCATGCCATGTGCCCTTAAACTACTCGAAACCAAAAGAAATTCTTTCATTCTTGAAACCAGGATGCTTACTCATGCTTTCCCTCCACCTGGGTCATCCTTCCCACTCCTCTTCACCCAGTTAACTTCTAGACCTCCTCCAATGGGAGTTCAACTATCACCTCCTCAGGGAAGCTTCCCTGATCTCCTAGACAAGATCAGAGTCTCATAACCTCTCAAAGCAGCATATATCTTCACTGTACTAATCAAGATAACAAGCTGTCATTTATTTGGTGATGATGTGATCGAAGTATGTTATTATTCAGAAAAGGAGATGCAACAATGAGCAGATGGGCATGGGGACATGGGACCCACTTACACTGTCCTCTGGTACCAGCTGATCTGATAGAACGTTGTTGGAATGTTCTACTAAAAATTTCACCAAGGTGCAGCCTCCAGGTTTACAATATACAGGGTCAGGGTGGTCTAGAATGTAGTAAATATATGCAAGCAACTGACACCCTGTATATGCTTTTGTGTCCCCAAGTAGCTTTTATAGCCCACCAACTTGACTATTGAATATGTGTGTCCTACCATCACTACTTGAGGCTCTGGGTTGGGGGCCAGGGGATAGTGGGGTGTATGAGGAATATTTCCATACATGAAGGGAGCACCTCTAGGAGTCTTCTGAACCTAAAGCATTGATTACTGCTTGGTTCTGTTGGGTTCCCTGTGCATGTGACTCAGCAGGCAGTGAAAGCAGTTACCCACACTGGCAAGAGTAGTTCACCAGATTCACCGTGAGTAAGGAGATGAAGCTGATTCTTCACAAAGTGGGCCACAAGGAGTATATACGGGACTTGGGAGACACAGGGCACTTCTTCCTGCTTTCATGACTGGGAGACCAGTGAAAGGGCAGTGTTCACAACTGATCAAGACAAGGCAGCCAAGGGCTAGGGCCCTCAGGCAAGATGGCATCCCGACCCCATAAGCCAACTAACCTCTTGACTGATAGTGAAGAAAACCCAAAACGGGAAGGGGAGGAGGGAGAAAATGAACATCATTAATAAGCCTGGATCCAGCTGTAGCAGTGGAGCTAAAATTATCTGTCTTAAGTTTTTCTGCAGAGTCAGGGATAGATTGGTCCTAATACAAGTGTCCCTCCGACTGATAGGAGATGTGGCAAATGCCACATTCCCTTGGGTCACCCAGAATTTCAGCTGCAGCTCAGGTGACCCCTTCCATGAACACTGGTTGTGCCCACCACAAGTCTCCACAGAATCCGCTTACTGTTTTAAAGAAAATATTTTTTATTTTTCCCATATTTTTATTGGTGTATTATAGTTATACATAATATAGTGTGTTTGTTGTTATATATTCATGCATGCACATAATATAACAATATAATTTGGCCAGTATCGTTCCCCAGTATTTCTTCTTTCCTTCCCCTCCTCCCTCCACTTGGTCTCCCTCTCTATTCTGTGGCTCTCTCTTTGATTTTCATGAAACCCCCCTCATTTTTCCTTTACTTTTTCCTCTGTAGCTTCCACAAATGAGAGGAAAACATATGAATCTTGACCTTCTGAGTTTGTCTTATTTCATTTAACATGATGTTTTCAAGTTCTATCCATTTTTCTGCAAATAACATAATTTCACTTTTCTTTATGGCTGAATAAAACTCCATTGTGTATCTGTACCACACTTTCTTTATCTATAGTTCCATTGGGCTGGTTCCATGGTTTGGCTATAGTGAATTGTGCTATTATAAACATGGATATGCATACTTCAGTAAGATGACTTTAATTCTTCAGGGTAAATACTGAGGAGTGGTATAGTTGGGGCAGGTGGTGGTCCCATGCCTAGTCTTTTAAGGAAACTCTGCACTGACTACTAACTCTAAAATTTACCCCAAACCCGAAGAGCCTAGTACAGGGACAGACCAGAAGTGCAGAGGACTTAACATTTCTAAGGGAAACCCTCAGCCTATATTCCTATATACAATGAAAACAACTGCCCACAACCACACAATTTCATCAGGATCAGGAACCGAGGCTGTCTGTATTTATTTGTATGACTTTACTATTCATGGACTCAGTACCAACCAGCCTCATCTGGAACATTGCCTCCTACTCTGCAAAGAAGAGGGAGCCCTATTATTTGCCCTCTAAGTCTTTTCTGACACCGTAAATCTAAAGACTAATACCGTCTCCAATTTGCCACAGCTTCTCTATTATTGTTTTTTTGTCACTCATTGCTCCACCTTAGGAAAATCACATTATGACAACAGGCAGAAGAAATAGGGACAGTGACGACCACACTTAGACTGGCTGGTATCAAGTCACTAAAACAACTGCTATTCTATTTTCCATCTGTAAGTTCAGTAGTGAGGGAATTAGTTCAAACTTTAGCCAAATATTTTGAAATAATTTTTGAAACTTTTGATATCAAATCTAGTATAGCAATTAGAAGTTCTAGATTTACAAAACTTCAATGAGACACCACCTCACTCCTGTTAGAGTGGCAAAAATGAAGAATACAAACAACAACAGATGCTGGAGGGGCTGTGGGAAAAGAGGAACACTATTACACTGCTGGTGGGACTGCAAACTGGTTCAGCCACTATGGAAAGCAGTGTGGAGAATCCTCAAAAAATTAAGGATTGAACCACCTTACGACCCAGCTATCCCACTCCTGGGAATTTTCCCAAAAGACTTAGAATCAGCGTGTTATAGCGATGTGGCTTCATCAATGTTTATAGCAGCTCAATTTACTATAGCTAGACTATGGAACCAACCCAGATGTCCCTCACTTGATGAGTGGATACAAAAGCTTTGGTACATATATACTATGGAATACTACTTGGCTATTAGAGAGGACGATATTATGGCTTTTGAAATCAAATGGATGGAGATGGACAGAATTATGCTTAGTGAAGTCTCCCAATCTCAGAGACTGAAGGGCCGAATGGTTTCTCTCATCTGTTGATGCTAGCATATATGGGGAAGCAGTATGGCAGGCGGCTAACCTAACAAAACTTCAAATTGAATGACTTTCAGAGTAATAGGGGGATGGCTCTCTAGGATAC
>PVKS010041288.1:0-16122 GCA_004027875.1 Aplodontia rufa
TTAAAACAACATAGACATGCTCTGTCACTGTTCCGACAGCCGGAAGTCTGCAGTCCAGGTGTGTGGGCACTGTAACCTCTGAAGATGCTAGTGGGGAATCCTTCCTTTCTTCCTCCAGCTTCTGGAGGCTCCATGTGTTCCTCGGCTGTGGCTGTGTCACTGTGGTGTCTGCCTCCATCTTCACAGGGCCTTCTCTGCTCCAGGTCTCTCTCTCCCCTCCCTGTGCTGGGGACAGAACCCAGGACCCTGTGCTACACCCCCAGCTCTCTGTGTACCACTTATGAGGAAACCAGTCATTGCATTTAGAACTCAACAGACATCCAGGATATCTCATTAGGAGATTTTAAATTTAATGACCCATCTGCAAAGACATTTTTCCCAGGTAAGGTCACAGTCACTGGTTCAGGGGGTTAGGGTGTGGATGTATCTTTTTCACCCCATTAGATCTGTAGATCCAAGCTCCACTCCTTCCTCTCCCTGCAGCAATGGGCTGGCCGGGGGAAGGGAGCGCTGTCTTCTCTTTCTCCTTCATCCTTCTGCTTCTATTACCTCCAGATTTGGGCACTTAAGGATGTCTCCAGAAGCCCCTTCATGATTTTGTGATACTCTGGGGCTGACCTCTTGATCCCCTCTGCACACCTGCCTCCAGAGGGACATCCCTTGGCCTCTAGCAGCTGGGACCCCGTGGCCCCTGGCCATCTTCTTGACTGGGCTGGGCCTCCTTCAAGGCTGCTTGACTCCAGTGCTCCTCCACAGTTTCCTCTTGGTCTGTGGGAAATCTCTCTGGTCAAAAAATAGAAATGTTGCGGGTGGAGCGGTGGCTCGGGATTACAGCACTTGCCTGGCATGCACGAGTTCTTGGGTTCGAACCCCAGCACCATGTACACGAAGAGGAGTTGAAGCAATGAAAGCCACATGAAAAACTAAATTAAAAAATGGATTCTCTCTCTCTCTCTCTTTAAAAAAAAATGTAGAAATGCATGTCTGCCCCTCTCTACCGGGTTTTATCCTAATATTGAAAACCTGGAACAGTTCCTCACCACCACTTCCAGAATTCTCTAAGCTAGAAATAGGCACCATCCTGTGGGTCCGTGGTTCTCACTGTGGAGTGATATGTAAGGGTAGGGTGACCGCCAGGGGACATTTGGCAATGTCCGGAGACATTTTTCTTTCTTTCTTTCTTTTTTTTTTTTTTTTTGCAGGAGGGGTATTTAAAATTAAGCTCAGGGATGCTCTGCCATTGAGCTACATCCCCAGCTCTTCCAGCTCTTTTTAGTTTTTAGTTTTCTGGGTTTGTTTTTTTTTTTTTTTAATTGAGACAGGGCCTTGCTAAATTGCCCAGTCTGGCCTCAAACTTGTGATCTTCCTGCCTTAGCCCCCTGAGTCACTGGTCTTATAGGCATGCACCACCATGCTGGGCTGAGACACTTTTTGTTGTCTCAGCTGAGAAGTGGGCGTGTATTATTACTGTTTAGTGAGCAGGGAGGCCAGAGATGCTGCTAAACACCCCACAATGCACAGGAAGGCAGGATTACTCAGTTCAAATGTCAACAGTGCTGTGGTTGAGTGGTAGCTACTGCCGCACTCCAGACCACATCAACAACCCCCCTCAGTTTCTCCTCTCGCTGTACTATGGTCCTAGAGCTACGCAGCGACAAGGGTTCAGCTAACATTCTGCCCCCCTTGCCGGCATCCTCAGTATCTTGGAGGGTCTACTGGGTGGGGTGGTGGGAAAGGAGGAAGTACAGGTACAGCTAAAGACAAGCATATCTTTCTGATTCTACACCCTGATGGCTCCCTTCCCAAGGAACTCGGTCTACCAGTGCTTTCAGCAAAGACAGAGGTTGAGGGTCCGAGAACTAGTGGTCTCCTCTTAGGAAGTCTCAGCAAGGGTCCTCAACTCCTATCCATCTCAGTTGGAGTCTCATTCTCCATCAGGAATTCTGAGACAACAGGAAATGTTTCATCCAGCGCTCAGTGGGGATCATTTATCGGTTCGAGTCTGGAGTCTGCTCTCCTCTCTGTCCATGACTTTGGAGTAAGAGGTTGTGCAGTTTGGTGGTTGGTCCAGGGTGGTGCAGGTGTGTGCGCACAAACAGACACACGTGGAAGGGTGGGTCCCCTCAGCAGTGAGCCCCCGTGAGAGAAGATAAGGTCAGCTCAAAGTAGGGGAGGAGGAAAGGAAACAGCTTCTGGGAAGCCAGGTCGGCTTTCACACCTGGGAGATGCCCCGGGGGCATAGCTAGATAAAGGCAGTTTTGTTACTGTCCTGAAACACCTGGCGAAAAAAGGGTTAAGTGAAACTCCCTCCTCAATCTCCTGCCAGAGCACACAGCAGAGAAGCAAGAAGTGTCCATGCAAAGCTTCGCTGGTGCAGGAATGAAAAGATTGGTTTTATCCAGCTCCCAAGGGGCATAGCAACGGGAAGGGGAGGTGCTGCAGGGAGGCTACCTCAGCTCAGAGTGTCTTTTCACGGGGCCGGTGGTCTAAAGAGAGGCTTTGTCAGATTATGAGTGCTCTGCCATAGGGTTGTGCACTGTGCAAGCAATGTTGTGAGCACCTTTGAGATGTGGGATGAGTGCTGAAGTTGCGGTGCTGATGACATTAATAACTCCAGAGGACGGAATGCTCACAGTGAGCCAGGCCTTGTGTCTTGGGCTTTCCCTATAATATCTCATTTGATCCTCAAGGTAGGACTACAATTATCTCCATTTTGCATATGAAGAAACCGAGGCTTAGGGTGCACTAATACATAGCCATTAGACACACTGGAAATTTAAATTGAGCCAAAGTAAATGAAAGTAAAAATTCAATGCCACACAGCTAGTGGCCAGTGGCCAGCACATCTACAGGTTTCTATAATGCAGAATATCTACTACACAGATTTGCTTTACCACCCAAGAGCATATCTCCCATGGGGAAGATCTGGAACCCAAATAAAAGTCATCATGACCCAGGTCCGCACACAGGCTGCTGTGTCAATCTGTTAACCAGGACTCCCAGATCTGGTTTTCATTCATCTACTGATTTCCAGGGCCATCTCGGAATGCTATTCCATAAAAATGTCTGGTGTAGCTTTCCCCACGTAAAGAATGGAGAGTAATAGGGCTTAACGCTGCCCTTCGGTCTTTACTCACTGCCTACCTGAATATGAAGCCAATCGTGGAGGCTTAAAATGGGTGGAAATGGAGTTCATTAGAGGATTAGTTTTGCCTCGGTGGGGCCAAGACAAAGCTGATGAGGACTTTAGATTTTTATGGCTGCTTCCTTTAGGGACTGCGCCGCGTCAGTGGAGCTCCTTTATTCATCAAACAGAGGTTGAGCTCCAGCAAGTGCCAGGCAGTGTTCCAGGTCCCAAAAACTATACCCGCCTTTCTTTTGTCTCCTGGGATTGTTAGAATGGGTAATTTATATAAATGTAGGCGTTCGATTTGGGCTTAGAGAGTTGAAGCTGCTCAGAGAAAAGACAGTGCTGTTAGTTATCCAGTTACAAGAGGGAGCCCTCAAGACCCGTTCTGGGTAGAGAATTGCCATGCAGAGGGGCCCTTGTCTACCAGGTGACCTCGCTCCTGGCTCTCCAGCCGGCAGCAACAGGTACCAGGTCGCGGAGGGGCGGGGCGGGGCGGGGCGGGGCGCGCGCTGGGTACCCGGGGCCGCCGCCAGAGGGCAGCCAGGGAGCGCGCCCGGGCGGCTGGGCCGAGCCCCCAGGTAAGTGTGGCTAAAGTGGGGACGCCCCCCTTTTCGGGGCCCACCTCTGAGCGCCGGGGAGTGCGTGTGGCTCCCTGGCCGGGGCCGGAGGGAACGCGCAGGGAGGCCCGGGAGCCGCGGTTGGGACCTGGGAGTTCTTTACGCCCGGAGAGTGGGCGAGCCCTCGGGTCCGGCGGGGCTCGGGGAGGGCCGGGCGCCCAGCAGCCCTTCCAGGCCGCGCCCGCCGATGGCCTCGGCCGAGCTTCAGGCTGCGCCCGACGTGTCCGGGACAGCACCTGGCTCGGGCCCCCTATTCGTTTGGCCTGTGCACTCGCCCGCACCCTGGCCCGGGTCCTTGGTCGAGCAGATCCTGCGCCCCCAGCTCCGGGCGGCGGGCGAGGCGGGGACGGTCGCATGGGGGGAGGGCGCGGGTCGGCTGCGGACAGCAGGCGGCGCTGGGGTGAGTGTTCCCGGAGAGCGAGTCAACAAGTGCGGTGTTTACCCAGCCTCCGGCCCGCGCGCACGTGCGGCGGGAGGGGCCTCGGGGTCGCGGCGGCGAGTGAGGACCTGTGTGCGGGTGGCACTCCCTGCCCCTCTGCACTTGGCCTGGTGGAGGCTGGCGATCGAACTCTCCGGATGATTGGCATAAGGCGCCGTGGTGGTCTGGGCGCTGGACATTGCTTTCGCACATGATTAAGGGGTCAGGAGTGGGTTTCCGATGGCACTTTGGCGCCCAGGGGTGTGTGAGTGCGCGCTGGAAGTATTTCTCCCTGTGAGACAGGGTCCCAAGGTGCGCCCTCCCCACCTCTTTTATCCTGATAGTCCTGCTCCTAGCTTGTTTTCCCACTCCGGAAACCTATTCCCAGCGGTCAGGCAGAGGGTTGGGGAAGTGTTTGTGTCCTAGCACGGCGCCTCCCTGTGCTCAGGATGACATCCCTGGGTGTAGAAGCCTCCTTTCTTGAACTGTAGAGAGCATTCTGTTGGGAGGTCCGGGGTTGTTGACTCCTGCCAGGCTGCTCAGCTGGCAAAGCGACCTAGTTGTTCACCTGGGTGGTCTGTTACAGGGTTACCCCAGGGAGAGGTGAGATGCGGAAAACTTCCTTCAGCTGGATCAAAGCTAGGGAGATTCAGTTGACTAGCCAGACCCTCCGTCTGCGCAGCAAGGAACCTTTGATCCTCCTGGTCATCTGAGGGAAGGAGTGAAGAGACATCCCAGAGTCCCCTGGTGAGAGCATTGGCAGGGTCGGCAATGCGGTCCTGGCTCTGCCCCGCCCCCGCCCCACACACACACCTGACGAGATTGCGCCCTCCCCTGGGTCTCCAGGCTCTCCACCCCCTGCCTCTGACACCTACTTGGCTTCTCATGGGAAAAAAAAAAATGCGTCTGAGCCGAAAGCTCGGCTTCCTCTTTTCTCTCACTGTCACATTTTCCCGACAAGTGCTCTGCACCTGCGCCTCCTTCCCAACACCCTCCGTGTTAATCCTCTGCAGCCTGACTGCTGGCCCTGCCACTCTGCTGAAACTGCTAAACCGCTTTCCTGAAAGTCATCTTGTTTCCAGGCTCTGCTCTTTTGTGGGCCTTCCCTCCTTCTGCCCCCCATCAGCGACCTCAGTGTGCCTGGGTCCTCTTTGCAGCCTTTTCTGCTGTCGTTTCTGAGTAGTCTGTCTCCTGGCTTTGGTCTTCATTCTTGATTGTTCCTCTTCCTTTTCTGAGCCCTCTTCCCTCTTTTCTGGGACAGTTTTCCAGACCCAGTGTATACCTTCTGATGGGGCTCTCCCCAGGAGTTCTCCAGGAACACCCCCTCTGGTGTCCACCCCTGTCCTGTTGTGCTCCACTGGGATGCCCCAGGGTCACCACAAGCTCAGCACATCCAAGTCTGGACTCTTCCTCGCAGGCAGCAGCCTCCCTCACTTGTCATCAGTGGGTTTCCCCCATTCCCTGTCCTGCCACACTGGTCTCTGAAGTGTCTCTGCCTCTCCTTTCTTTCTCTCCCAGGCCTGGAACATCTTAGTCCAGAGTACAGAGGTTTCCTAGCTGCTCTGTCTACTGCCAGCCCCTGCAGCAGTCCATCGGGCATAGGCATATCACCTCTGACGTGATGGTCCCTTTCACTTACCCCCGCTTCCTTGAGAAGTCTTAAGAGGGCCTGGCTTTCCTCCTGTGTACGGCTCAGCTCCTCCTCCTGGATGTGAAGGCTCTCCTTCATGTGGCCCCACTGTCAAACTTTCCAGTCTTGTGCCTTCTTACTGGCTCTGTCATGATCACTCTTACCTGTACCTGTGAGACTTAGCTCAGGTGCTGTTTCCTAACAAAGCTTGGCCGTCCCCACCTCCCTCCTGCTGCACTGGGGCCCTTTTCCTGGCCCTGTGCCCCTGAGCCACTGCTGCCTGCAGCTGTCTGCAGATTCACAGCTCTTCCTGTCCCTGTCCCTTTCTCCCTGAATCCCTACATCTGGGCACCCTATGAGGCCACCTCCAAACCTCCTTGAACACCTCCTCACCATCATTCAGAGTCCGGTTCAAGCTCCATCTTCCTCCAAGACTGTTCTGTTTTTTTTTTTTAAAGAAAGAGTTTTTTGGGGGGGTTTCCTGTATTTATTTTTGTTTGTGGTGCTGGGGATCAAACCTGGGACCTCACACATTGTCAGGCTATCGAGGTACTGCTGAGCCAGCTCTCCAGCCCCAGTCTTCCTTCTCTTGCTGGGGTCATTGATAGATTGGTTGTGCCATGCAATTAATGCTTTTTCCCTGTTGTTAGTCCCATTGATTTGGGTGTGAGACTCGGAGACATGCTTTCCAGCTCTTAGCCATAGCAGCTGTTTGAGTGGGTCATTCTGTGTCCTGCGTTCTGCAGTGTGTTAATCAGTCCAGGCAGTCCCTCTTTTTGGGTTGTCCTTGCACCACCCAGAGAAGTACGCATTAGGATTCTGAAGGCTTAGTCTGATTTTGTTTTTCTCTCTCTCTCTCTCTCTCTTTTGTGTGTGTGTATGTGTGGAAATGAATGGGGGATGAACCCAGGGCCTTGCACATGCTATAAAGAATTCAACCACTGAGCTACGGGCATTAGGATTATTGTGCTCATTCTGCCCATTGAGGATGTAAATGCAGAGAGGACCAGGGGCCTTCCAGGATCGCACCTTGACAGGTGCACAAAGTGGAGTTTGAAACTTGACTCACTCTGACTCTCAAGATTGTTTTAAGATATAGTGATTTTCTGCTTGTCCAGAAAGCACATGTGGTCCACATCTTCAGTGTCCCCTCAGTACCTGGCCTGGTTGTGCAGGACATACTGGCAGTTTGGTTTGTTGGTTGCTTGGGACTCCAGGAAAGGACTCTGTAACAAACAGATGATTAAGGTAGGACCAGTGACTCCAGGAGGCTGACATCCCCTGGAGGGCTTGGAAACAGGCTGCTTCCTGACCTTGCTTTAAGTGAGAATTGTGGAATAAAGGGAGAGCCTCGCAAAGGCTCTGGGTTGTTTCTGTACTTTAAGGCTTATTTATTTACTTAAAACAGAAAGGGAGAGAGAAAGAGAATCAGTTTTATTTATTTTTCCATCTGACCTTTGTTTCTCCAACACTTAGTTGTATATGTGTTGCTGGGGTTTGAACCTGGGTCTCTGCATGGCCAGGCAAGCACTATAACCGTGGAACCTAAATGCTGTTTTTAGTAAACAAAAATAAATAACCCCCCACCCCATCCCAGAAGGCCTTCAACTAAGTTTCCTTAAGAGATGTCCTTCCCTTCTTCCACAGGTCACTGTCATATGAAAATGAGTTCCTGCTGTGAAATCCTGTTACCATGACAACCAGTAGTGTGAGGCCCAAGTCTCTTGCTCCTAGGTCTCTGCACTGTATGCTTCAAGGGGCTTTTTCAATCTTTGTCGCTTAAAAAAAAAAAAAAAAAACACTCCTCTTTGCTTTCCTTTTGCATACACATTATAAAAAGAAAGAAAGAAAGAAAGAAAAACTCTTTTCCAGACAGAGATTTCTGGATTTTGTTAGTGCCCCGGCAGGTTGTTACCAGGCTATTGGCCTACCATATTAATGGTGCCCCTGGAATGATGACCCTGGTTTAGGTCACTTTTTGAGTCACTTGCAGTGCCCTGTGGGTAAAAGGACAAAATGCTGGAGAAGAAGAGAGACCAGGAGGCATCTCAGTGGTAAAGTGTCCCTGGGTTCCATCTCCAGCCCTGTTTCAGGTGGGGGTGTTGCAAGTGCTTGTCTTCAGTTGCTGTCCCCTCCTCTCTGAGGTCCTTGCTCAAGTCATCCTGGCAGGAACCATCTAGAGCAGGGTGCCTTGGAGATGTTAAGGGGCCTTAACCCTCAATGAGTGAAGTTAGAAGCACTATTATTGTTGGGCTGGGGTTGTAGCTCAGTTGGTAGAGTGTTCACCAAGCAAGTGTGAAGCCCTGGCCTTATAGTCCCAGTGACTTGGGAGACAGGTTGGAGGATCCCACGTTGGAGGCCAGCTACAGCAATTCAATGAGACCCTCAGCAACTTAATGAGAGCCTGTCTCAAAATTTAAAAAAGTAAAAAGGACTGGGGATGTAGCACAGTGGTAAAGTGCCCCTGGCTTCAATCCCCAGTACCAAAAGAAAAGAAAAGAAGTGCTATTAATGTTCCCATCTTACAGGCAAGGAAAATGGTACACAGAGAGTTTGAGTGTATGTCAAAAGACACACAGCAAGGATGTGAAGGGTTTGGGCTTCAGTCCTACGATGTCTAACTCCTATGGCTGGTCTACTTGGCTCTACATGGACAGTGGACGTTCTATGTTTCAAGAAAGAATGGGTGAGCTGGGCATGGTGCCACATGCACGTGATCCTTGGGACCTGGGAGGTTGAGGTGAGTTATGAGTTCATGGCCATCCAGGTCAATTTAGCAAGACCCTCAGTAACTTAGCAAGTCTGTCTCAAAAAAAGGATCGGGGATGTAGCTCAGTGGTGAAGTGTCCCTGGGTTCAGTCCCCAGCACTGGGGGTGGGAGGGGAAGAAGAACGGGTAAATTGGAGAGATTGGCTTTCAGTGTTTTATGAGCAAAGGGCTGCAGTGTAAAGCATGAACTACAACATTCATAGTTGTGCTGTTTTTAGCAACCAATACAACTGGAAAACACCCAGGGTCCATCAGTGCTGAATTAGGGTTAATGCAAGCAACAGAACACTAGCACGCTGAGAACGAGCACTCTACAGCCACGCAATACAACACAGATGAATCCCAAGAAAGGAACCAGATGTAAACATGCACGTATCATATGACCCCATTTATACATAAAGCACAAGAAAGGCAAAACAGATTTCAGGAGTGGGAAGTCAGGGTAGTAGACTGAGGGAGGTCTGAGGAACGCTCCAGGAGGCTGGCCATGTTTTGCTTTAAAGAGATTATGCCTTGCTAGGTGCGGCAGCACATACCTGTAATCCTAGCTACTCTGGAGGCTGAGGCAGGAGCATCTCAAGTTCAAGGTCAGCCTCAGCAACTTAGACCCTGTCTCAAAATAAAAAAATAAAAAAAAGGGCTGGGGTTGTGGCTCCATGGTAAAGAACCCCGGGGTTCAATTCCCAGTTCTGAAAACAAAGAGATGGGATCTTGCTATAGTGCCCAGGCTGACCCTGAACGCCTGGGCTCAAGCCGTCCTTTTGCTTCAGCTTCATGAATACCTGGAACTTCAGGCACGTGCCATCAAATCCCCAGCTCGTTATTAGCATTTTTAATCTGGATGTAAGTCACATAGATATGTTCATACTGTCAGAATTCATCCATTTTTATGTGTCCTTCTCTGATTGTGTTATACTTTAATAAAATGTACTGTAACAGCAAAAAAGGTAGTGGTGACCCTAAACCCAGGATGTGAATATGAGAGTGAGCACCTTTGACTTCACTGTGCCTGGAGCCTTGGACTTCTCATGATGGGTGGAAGGTGACATGAGGATGTGCACCCAGGTTCCGGCGTGCGTGCGTGCGGTTGCGGATGTGGGATTAAACCCGGGGTCAGCTGTAGTTTCTTCCTGTCCCTTCTGCCCACTGGCTTTGCTGGGAGCCTCTTTAGGTAGCAGGTGGCTGCTGGGGGTGGGCCCGGTCCCTGAAGCAGCCTTGGCCTCGCTCCCTGGTTGCCCTGGGGGTGAGCGAGGGGATGTGTATGTCTCCTGCTGGTTGTGGGGAGTCAGGTTGGCCTGGAGAAACTGCAGAATATGGGTGGTGCTGCATCCCTGAGCAGACATCCTCAGCTGTGCACCAGCAGCCAGCAGCCTGCAAACACCAGCATTTCAAGGACTGTGCAGCCTGTGATGGCGAAGAAGAGAGGCTCCTCCATTCACACGGCAGTTGTGTGCTGCTAAAAATACTCAAGTGCTTTATGTAAGGCCGGAGCTCTGTAGTTGGCACCTTATATAAAAGCACTTCTCCCACCCTGGACAATTAATCAGCTGCACGCTGCTGTGACCCTCATTATGAAGCTGGTGGTGGGTTTGCCTGGCCATGAGGCCAACAGTCTTTGATAGGCAGCGCTTCCTGACTGGTGTAGCTGCGCTCCTGCCTCATTGACAGGTGCGTGGATTTTCATCTTCGGGTCTGGTCTATCTGAGTGGTTGTCTCGACTCCAGGGTTTGTAAAGTTTCCCCTTGCTAAGCCCTCTCCCCCGCATCCACTGCCTGCGTGTCCTCTAGCACACCAAGATGCAGCATTTTGGAGTTGGAAGGACTTCCTCCTCTATTCAAGAGTCCTGTCCATCAGAAACCAGGATGGGTGACCAGGGGATCATTTGACTTGTGCTTGGATGCTGCCAGTGATGCGGGGGCCCCTCTCCTTGTTAGATGGTAGTTTGAATAGTGAGGAAAAAGGATGGAACAAAACCAAGGCACAGAGTAAGCCAGATAGAACAAAATATGGGGCTGAAACCAACAAGGAGGAACTCATAGGGATCAATCCCTGGGATATGAGGCTTGGAAAGGAGAGTCACAGTGGACACAATCTGATAGCACTGTTAAAATGGGTGGCAGCCTTGCAACATAGTAGTTTTTTTTTCTTTTTCGTTTTGGTACCAGGGAATTGAACCCAGGGGCACTTAACCACTGAGTCACATCCCTAACCCTTTTTATTTTTTGTTTTGAGATAGGGTCTCGATAAGTTGCTTAGGGCCTTGCTAAGTTGCTGAGACTGCTTTTGAATTTGCGATCCTCCTGCCTCAGCCTCCGGAGCCACTGGGATTACAGGTGTGCACCACCATGCCTGGCACAACATGGTACTTCTGTCACTCAGGATCTACCCTAAAGAAACTCTGGCAGGTGCTAGGGGTTAGCTCAGTGATAGGACATATGTTTAGCATGCATGAGGCTTTGGGTTCAATCTTCAGCACCAAAAAATTCTCCAAACAAAACACTGTGGCCCCTGTGCACAGATGGCGGATTCTGGAACGGGCTCTGTGAAGTTTGAATGGTGAAAACTGTACAGTTTGCATATCTGTTGGTGGTGTGGTAGGATACCTGCAGGAACTCATTTTCACATGTTGAATACTACGCAGCTTTGAAAAAGACTTAGATCTTTATATAATGACATAGATGAATCTCTAAGACTGTAAAGTGAAGAGAGAAAGTTGTAAAGTGAAGAGAGAAAGTCACAAAGTGATAAATGCAGTATATTTTATAAAAATGTAATATATAGGAGCTGGGGAGATAGCTCAGTGGTAGAATGCTTGCCCAGCATGCACAAGGCCCTGTTTCAATCCCCAGCTCCACAAAAGGAAGAGAGAGAGAGAGGGAGAGGGAGAGAAGAAAGAAAGAAAAAGCAGGTAGGTAGGTATATGCATATGCATGGCCCTCCATGAATATGAACATGTATTCATGTTTATGTTAGACATACGTGTAAAAGAATATAAAAAGGTCCAAGCTGGAAATGGTGGTGCATGCCTGTAATCCCAGCAACTTGGGAGGCTGAGACAGGAGGATCACAAGTTTGAGGCTGGCCTGAGCAACTTAGGCCATAAGCAACTTAGCAATACCCTGTCTCAAAATAAAAAAAATAAAAAGGACTGGGGATGTGGCTCAGTAGTTAAGGACCCCTGAGTTCAATACCTGGTACTAAATAAATAAAATAAAATAAATAAATAAATAAAAAGAGCCATGACCATCATCCCAGAGATTCAAGAGACTGAGGCAGGAGGACCATGAGTTCCAGGTCAGCCTCCGTGATTTAATGAGACCCTCAGCAACTTAGACTCTGTCTCAGAATGAAAAAGGACTGGGAGTGTTGCTCAGTGGTAAAAGTGCCCCTGGATTCGATACCCAGTGCAAAAAAAAAAGAATATGAAATATGAAAAGATGTACTGTAATAATTATGATCTACAGGAAAGGGGAAATGGACTGAAGTTCCAGGATGATGTGTATATGTATGCAGGGAAAATCAAAGTCTTCTCTGTGATACTTTAATTAATAAAATATATATATATACTGAGTTATAACCCCGGACCTCAAGGTGTAATTTATATATCACAAAATTCAATTTAAAGTACACTTTTGAAGGGTTGGAGATTTATCTCAGTGGCAGAGCGCTCTCCTAGCACGCACAAGGCCCCGAGTTCGGTCCTCAGCCCTGAAAATAAAGAAAGAAAGAAAGAAAGAAAGTACACTTTTGTTTTGAATTGTTTTTTTTTTTTAAAGGGAGAAGGACAGTGAGAGAGAGAGACAGAGGGAATCAATTTTTATTGAGTTTTTCGCTTGGCTTTCATTGCTCTAACACTTAGTTGTGTACGTGTGTGCTGGGGTTTGAACCCGTGTACTTGGGCTTGTTGGGCAAATGTTGAATCCACTGAGCCAGGGCTCCAGCCCCTTGTTTTGAATTCTTTTTTTTTTTTTTTTTAAAGAGAGACGGACAGTGAGACAGAGAAAGAAAGAAACAACTTTATTTAGTTTTTCACATGGCCTTAGTTGCTCCAACACTTAGTTGTGTACGTGGTGCTGGGGTTTGAACCCGGGTCCTCATGCTTGCCAGGCAAGCGCCGAAACTGCTGAGCCACCGCTCCAGCCCCTTGTTTTGAATTCTTAAAAGGAAAACAGCAGTGGCTCAGCGGTTATGGTGCCTGCCTGGCACTCACAAGTACTCGGATTCAAACCCCAGCACCACGTACACAACAAAGTGTCCAAGCAACAAAGGCCACGTGAAAAACTAAATAAAACTGATTCTGTTTCTATCTCTCTGTATCACTATCCCTCTCTCTTTAAAAAAAAAAAAAAAGAAGTACTTTTGTAATTGAAACCCCTTCCTGATGTGAGAATCCTTTCCATTTCTCCCTGAGTCAATGCCAAGGTGTTTTGCATTTAGGGGCAGCAACTCTTCCCTCCTTGAGATGGATCCTGCCTCTTTTTCACTTTGTCTTTGAATCTGTCCCTTTGGTGCCATCACAAATAGGCCTTCCCTTTTCTACAGAGCAAGATTGCACTAGATCTGGCTCCCACCATGTCCTCCTGCTCTGGGACTCTTGCTGGGGTTTCTTGCAGGGTCTTTGGTCACATGGGCTCACATCCAGGCTTCTGTCTTGTGCCAGGCCAAGCCTCCTAATTGTTGCTTAGTGGGCGGGAATGTAGCTCAGTGGTAGAATGCTTGCCTAACGTGTGAGGCCCTGGGCTCTTTCCCCTGCACTGAAAAGACAAATCAATAAATAATAAAATAAAAAAAAATCTAATAAATAAATAAAGACTGGGCTGATTTGGGTTGTCTGCCCCAGTTGTTGCTTGAGCATAATATTGCTTTAAAATAATGCTCATTTTTTGGGCTGGAGCAGTGGCTCAGTGGTTGCGGTGCTTGCCAGGCATGCACAGGTACCTGGGTTCAAACCCCAGCACCCACATATACAACTGTCAGAGCAACGAAAGCCATGTGAAAAACTCAATAAAAATTGACTTTCTCTCTCTCTCACTGTCTTTCTTAAAAAAAAATAATGCTCATTTTTTAAAATTATAAGGTAGTTTGTGTTTACAGTGGTTAGAAAATACAGCTGGGCATGGTGGTACATGCCTGTAATTCCAGTGGTTTGGGAAGCTAAGGCAAGAGGATTGCAAGTTCAAAGCCAGCCTCAGCAACTTAACCAGGCCATGAGTAAGTTAACCAGACCCTATCTCAAAAAAAAAAAAAAAAAAAAAGTAGTACAAGAAATAAAAGTCTGTGATTGCCAACTGCCAGAGATAACTACTTTTTCATGTTTAAAAATTGAGGTCAGGGGGTTAGCCATGGCTCAGTGGTTGGAGTATTGCCTGGCATGTGCAAAGACCCCAGTTTGAATCCCAGCACCACATACCCAACTAAGTGTCCAAGAAACAAAGGCCAGATGAAAAACTAAATAAAGTCGATTTCCTCTCTCTCTCAATAAATAAATAAATAAAATGAATAAATATAAATAAATAAATAAAATGAATAAATAAAAATAAATAAATAAAAATTGAGATCAGAGTTGGGAATGTAGCTCAGTGGTAGAGCCTGGCATGTGTGAGGACCTGGGTTGGATCCCTAGCACCATTAAAAAAATTTTTTTTCAATCACACTATATAATGGATTTATAAGCTGCATTTTATTTCATTTTATTTTTGAGAGAGAGAGAACCAATGTTATTTATTTTTTCATCTGGTTTTTGTTTTTCTGACATTTGGTTGTGCACTTGGTACTGGGATTTGAACCCAGGTCCTCACACACGCCAGGCACGTGCTTTACAACTGAGCCACTGGTCTGGCCCTATAACCTGCATTTTATTTAGCATGTTACTTATTTATAAACATATTGACTGACATATGTAACAAACATTTTCCCCTTAGTTTGCACTTTTATTATTAATATAAAGACGTTTTAAATGTTTATGGACTAAATGTTTGTGTTCACCCAAAATTTGTAGGTTGAAGCCCTAACCCTTTGGGTGGGTTACTTGGAGTAAGGCAGTAATTAGGGTTAAAAGAGTTCACAAGGGTAGGGCCCTGATCGGTAGGATTAGCGTCCCTATAAGGAGAGGCAGCAGAGAGCTCTCCTCCTATCCCCTCACATGCACCCGGGAAAGGCCATGTGAGGACACTGGCAGAAGGCAGCTTTCTGCCAGCCAGGAAGAGAAACCTCACCAGGAACCAAATCAACTGTCCTTAACCTTGGACTTCGCAGCCTACAGATCTATGAGAAGGAAATATCTGGGCGGTAAGCCACCAGTCTTTAGGACTTTGTTAGAGCGTCCCAGGCTGTCCTTTCAGTTTATGATTTCTTCCTTAACTTTGGGGTTTGAAAAGTCTTCCCCATCCCAACATCAGATATATATTCACCTGTATTTTCTTTTTGAGTTTCAGTCTTCCCATTCTGCTCTGTGTTCAACTGTAATCCAATTGAAATTTATTTTGGTTTATGAAGCTAAGTAAGCCCCTGGATTTTACAAATTGTCAACCCATTCTTTCTGTTCAATTTCTTTCCCCAATTACTATTTTTTGAATTTAATTTATTTTTTGAATATATATTACAGGTTGAGTATCTATCATCCTAAATGTTTGGAACAAGAAGTGTTTTGGATTTTGAAATATTTGCGAATACATAATGTAGTATCTTGAGGGTGGGACCCAAGTCTAAACCTGAAATTTGTTTCTGTTTCATATACACCTTATACACACACCTGAAGGTAATTTTGTATAATATATATATATATATATATATATATATATTCCTTTTTTTTTAGTACCAGGAACTGAACCACTGAGTCATATCCCTAGTCCCTTATTATTTTTTATTTAATTTGAGACAGGGTCTCACTAAGTTGCTGAGGCTGGCTTTGAGCTCATGTTCCTCCTGCCTCAGCCTCCCAAGCTGCTGGGATTACAGGTGTGTACCACTGTGCCCGGCTCCTCATATAATATTTTAAATAATTTTGTGCATGAAACAAGTTTCATGGTATGGAATTTTCTGTTTATGGCATCAAAATGTTTTGGATCTTGGAGCATTTCAAATTTTGGATTTTTGTATTAAGGATGTTCAGCTTATATAGTCACGCTGTTCAAAATCCAGAAGGTACAAAAGGGAAACAGTGAGAGCCCTCTTCCTCCCTGAGCTGCCTCAGCCTCCCAGCTCCAGGAGGGGATTTTGGGGGCTCCCTCCTCTCTCCTCTGACAGGCTAGAAATGTTAGCTTTATTATAGTGTGCAAACATGTTCCTTTCCAGCTTTCCATTTCTTCTTTAATCTGTCTCTTTTCCCTTCACTATTACATTTCTGTGTTACAACTTTATATATTTTAGTGTCTGGCCATGCAAATTCACGTTCCTTGGTTTTCTATTCTGGTTTATTCATTCTTCTGAATGAAGCGTAAAATCATTTCATTGATTTTTTTTCTATAAATATCATCAAGATCTCATTAAATGCGTAAAATAATAAACATATTGAGTTCCTACCCGGGAATATGGTCCATCCTGTATTTTTTCAGGTCTT
>PVKS010041289.1:0-16128 GCA_004027875.1 Aplodontia rufa
ATCCATTCATCCAGTGAGGGACATCTGGGTTGTTTCCATAGCCTAGCAATAGTAAATTGAGCTGCTATGAACATAGATATTGCTGTGTCAGTATAATGTGCTGATTCTAAATCCCCTGGAAAGATTCCCAGGAGTGGAATAGCAGGGTCATATGGTGGACTCATCCCTAGTTTTTTGAGAATTCTCCACACTGCTTTCCAGAGGGGCTGTACCAGTCTGCAGCTCCACCAACAGTGTGTTAGTGTCCCTATCTCTCCACAGCCCCTCCAGCATCTATTATTTTTTATTTTCTTCATCTTTGCCATTCTGACTGGCGTAAGGTGATATCTTAATGTGGTTTTCATTTGCATTTCTCTGATTACTAGAGATTTAGAGCACCAGAGACACTCTTAATTCTCTGTTTTTGCAGCTGGAGAAGATGGCCAGGAGTGGACCTAAAGGTTCCCCTGTTGTTCCTACTTGGAGTCTGTTCATTAGATTGGGGTTTTTGTCTCTTGAATTCTTTGTATTGAAACCAGGCATGATGATTACACCTGTAATCCCAGGAAGTGAGAATGGAGCATTGCAAGTTTAAAGCCAGCCTCAGCAACTTAGCAAGGCCTTAAACAACTTAGTGAGAACCTGACTCAAAACAAAGAAACACGTCTGGGAATGTGACTCAGTGGTTAATCTGGATTCAATCCCTGGTACCAAAAAAAAAAAAAGTTTCATTGAAGTTTCAGCATCATTAGGGTGTGGAGCAAGGTGCATTTCTCTCTTAGCTGGTTTTAGCTCAGCAGCAACGTGTCTATGCTATGAACCTGTGATGTCCCACGAGTTACCAAGAACCTTACCAGAAAAGGGTGAAACAAACAGTAGGAACAACAGAAGAAAAAAAATGTACTGCATTAAAATAAATGCAGTACATTTATTTTAATAAATGTATAAATAAATAAATAAACAAAAACAGGAATGATAGTTGGGATACTAGATGTCTCCTAAAAGCTCATGTGTGAGATAATGTAAGCAGGCTTGGAGGTGAAATGATTGGGTAATGAGATCCTTATAGGTAGAGTGTGGCTGGAGGAGATGGGTCCCTGGGGGAGTACTTTGGGGCATCTATTTTGTATCTGATGGGTAGAGTCTCTCTCTCTCTCTCTCTCTCTCTTTCTCTCTCTTTGCTTCTTGATCATCATGTGAGCTGCTTCCCTCCACCACACTCTTCATTATGATCTTCTGCCTCACCTCAAGCCCTGAGGAATGGGAGCAACTCTCTATGGACTAGGACTTCTGAAACCATAAGCCCCAAAATAAAATTTTTCTCCTTTAGTTGTTCTTGTCATTTTTTTTGTCACAGCAGCAAAAAAACCTGACTGAAACATATTGGGGTCAACAACTGTCCAAAGCAAAAGCAATAATTAGTCATGAACTAGATCTGATATTAAAGTGCGGGTGTCAACTACTTCATCTACAGTGCTAATAATTTCAACAATATGAATGGTGGGAGCAGGAGTTATATAAATCAAAAACATGATAACAATACAGTTCATTAAGAGAAAAGAAAATGTGATAGGAAGGTAAAGGAAAGTTTATCATTGTCTAAAATTTAAACAGAGAAAAAGCAGAAGAGAGATAGCAAGTGATAGCTATATAAAAGGAAAAAACAAAAATAAAAGAAAAAAGTAAGTAAAGGGAGATAGAAAGAAAGAAGAGGAGGATTTGATTATTAGAGGGAAAAGAAAGATAAAAACAACAAAAAATAAACAAAAACACTGCCCCTCAAAAGACAAGACAAACAACAATCATTAGATATGCTAAAAATGAGAAAAAAGAAACCAATATGGAAATGTACACATATCCACATACGATTCACATAGCATGAACACACACACGCACGCACACACACACACACCACACACACATGGGGAAAAGGCTATTTTTTTATTTAAAGAGAGAAGGACAGTGAGAGAGAGTGAGAGAAAGAAAGAGACAGAGAGAGACACAGAATCAATTTTTATTGAGTTTTTCACATGGCATTCATTGCTCTTACACTTTAGCTGTGTACGTGGGTGCTGGGGTTTGAATCCGTGTATTTGAGCATGCCAGGCAAGTGCTGTAACCGGCGAGCCACTGTTCCAGCCCCCGGAAAAAGACTTTTAATGAAAAATGAAGAAACTTTCTTCCCTGAGTTGGTCAAGACTGTCAATGAGGATGGATATTCACTGCCTATTCCTGAGTATCCTTTCTATTTCTTCTTGAGTTATGTACCCTTTAGAGCAAGGGCTGAAGTTTGTCAAGCCCTCTTTTTATATTTTTCACTAAGTGGCCAACTGGTATGGCCTAAACTGAGACTGGTTGAATTAGTTTTCAGCTTTCCTTCTCCCCCGTATAAGGTAGGACAGAATGAGAAGTACTGTTGATTGTAATTTTGCCTAGACAAACCAGATCAATGCACTCCCGGGGTGGGAGAGTTTTAAGTGTGGAGTTCCGGTGGCTGGGGCTTTGCTCTAATCAGGCTTTTAGTGCTTTGTTGGGTAGTATCTTCTCTGGAGAGATTAGATCAATGGACACTTAGGGCCAGGCAAATGCCAATCTCTGCTGAGTGTCTGTATTTCAGGAGTCCACCAAGAATTCTACTTGAAGGGCAGGAGAGCCCACCCCATACAGGTCTCTCACACTCTGCTGCCCACAAATATGGCAATCGTCCCAAATTCAGTCCCCGAGTGTATTCATGCCTGCCTGTTCAGTTTCCTGACCCACTCCAGCTGGTCATGTGAGCCACCAGATTCAAAGGGAAAGCAAGTTGCACTCCTCACGCCCCATGTCTCTGACTTGAGTCCTCTCTGTGCCTGTTTCAATCATGTTCTGCTAGGTACACCATAGGCTTTATGGTAGATGCTTGCTAGGACAGCATAGTAATATGTGCTTTGATCTCCCGATCTTCCACAGTTGCAAGATGAAGCATGGGTTCCTCATGAGAGTTCCCTGTCTAAGCTCTCTGCTTGTTAGCTGAGAAACAAAGCAAATTTTCAAACACAAGTTTGCTGTTCAGTGTCTGGAGCAGCTAAGTTCAGACTGCTTTGCTGATCTACAGGACTTTTTTTTTTTTTTTTTTTTTTTTTTTTTTTTTTTTTTTTTTTTTTTTTTTTTTTTTTTTTTTTTTTTGTACCAAGTTTGTCCATTGGGTTTCTTTCTTTATTTGTGCTATTCCTCCTCTGTGCCTCTGTGGTGAACTGGCACTGGTGTTCCAACCGGCCAGGCTCAAATGTACTTGTTCTTTATTCAATATACCTGAATTTCTGAGTTTCTATGAGACTTTCCCTGTCCCATATTGAATTTTAGCAAATTCCCTTTCACCCACTTTTCTGAAAATAAGTAATCCTGCTGTTTGAATCTCAAGCAACTGAAAATGCAGAATTCCTGTAATACACCAACTTATATTATCCTAGATCCAGTTTAGAGGCCTTGACTAGAGGCTGGTTAGTTCCCCTTCTAGGGCACCTGATTTAAGTCCATACCTCAACTGGTTCCCTTGTGTAGGCTTTCAAATTCTAGGTCACTGTGTACCCAAACTAATAGTTCCATCATCAGCTATCAACTAGGAACAGCTCCATACACAGCTACACCAGATACCATGAAGTTTTTCAAATTATTAAATGTACAAGAAGCCATAGAGACCTAGTCTCCTCTCCCCAGCTTGCCATGTACCAGTTGCCTCCTAGAGCTTCAGTTTGTTGTAATCCTATCCTCAGGTGTAAGGCCCGTGTAGACCTACATGGCAGCCTTCTCCTACGTGCAGCTGTAAGATGACTTTTCATCAAATTAGTCTTGAAATTCTAATAAAACAAGAAGGAAGAATCTGTTCCTTGCCTCTCTCCTTCCTTCTGCTGTTCTTTAGCACTTTTTAGCTTGTAGACAAAGCATCACCCTAATCCCCTGAGTGCATTGGTTATGCCCAATTTCTTTTCTTTATAAGGACATCAGTCATATTGGACTTGGTCCAGACTTACTGCAATAGACCCCATCTTAACAAACTGTGTCTGCAATGATACAATTTCAAAATAAAGTCATATTCTGAGGTACTGAGGTTAGAACTTGAACGTAAGATTGGGCAATTTGACTCATGATAGGAAGTATTTGTTAAAGCCACACACACAACTTCCTATGACCCATCAATTTCACTCTAGGTACACACCCAAGAAAATGTGTGTGTACATAGACCAAAAGACACGTGAAAATGAGAATGTTCATAGAAGCTATATTTATGTTAGCCTTAAACTGGAATAATCTAAATCCACAGAGAAATTGATGAATAAATTATGGTATGGTCATTAAAACCCTACCATATAGCATTAAAACTTGAATTGTATAAAGAATTTTATTTATGTGACTTTCAAAAACTGACAAAAATGAATCAATGGTATGGGGTTGGGAATATAGTTCAATGGTAGAGCACTTACCTAGCATCTGTGAAGCCCTGGGTTCAATATCCAATACCATAAAAAAAAATCAATGGTTATAGAAATCAGAATATTGACCTCTGGGGAAGGAATACTGAGAAAGTATAAAGGAAATTTTGAGTAATGAAAATGAGTGCTACCTTAGTTTTGGAAGTGTTCATGTTAGTGCACATATATGTACAAATTCATCAAGGTATACCCTTATCTGTGCATTTTACCATGTGTAATTTATACTTTAATAATGCTACTTTAAAAAAAGATATTGATCAGGTTATGTTATGTACATGTACAAATATAAGAAATCTCACTGTATAATTATAATGCATTAATAAAATTAAAATGAATTGCTATATAATTTATCTTATTATTTCAGTGCTAGGGGAGAACAAATAAGTTAAGCTTTGACTTTTTTTCTTTCTCATTCAGCAAAACTCACCAACTTTTCCTTCCAACAACTAATCACCCAAAATCATATGGAGAGGAAATGAAGATAAAGATAAGCAAAATGACAAGGAGAAATGACATATAATCTTGTTGAACTGAGAGTAAAAAGAGGAGACCAGGAAGGAGAGATTCAATGAGTCCAGTGATTGATTTACAGTGGATTTGTGTTTAAGCAGAAAACCATATCAAATGCATCCTTTGGGGAGGACTTTGGCTTTGAGGTTACTGACCTGCATCATTATCATGCTGCCTGGTAAGTGTGACATTCTGATATTTTTAGGAGAAAATAAAACTATCTTTCAATAGTGACAAAGACTCTCTTGATTTACCCATAAGATGCTTTTTGAAGTGTACTGTAGCAGGGTTGAATCTGTGCAATATCTAGCACACTTCTTGTGATGTATATTATTTCAATGATGAACTTAATAACTGACTGAGTCTGTTGTCTACCGGGGACTGAGAATAGGAGTGAAACAAAACTGTGATTGAAAAAAAATGTACTCTTTCCATGCAAGCTTTTAGGGCTCCTTTGAATTTTTATTATCTCATTTGAATTATTATTTTTTTGTATCATAATGTTTATTAACAAGGATTTATTTTCCTTCTCTCTTGAATCCAGTGCTAGTACTTCTAACACTGAGAATAATAAGAAAGTAACTCTATATTTTTATTTAGACATTTTTAAAATTTAAAACTGGAGCAAGAAATGTGTGACACATTTTTTTCAAAAAATGAGAATCAGGGAACATAAGATGATAAATAATTAGTGTAAGTCAATGATTTCAAGCTCCCACTAGAACCCTTATCTAAAAGCCTAAACAGGTAGAACTTGAATAAGTGGCTGTAACCAAAGCAGGTGTGAGTAGCCAGAAACAAACTTTTGAATTCTTTTTCCTGTCTTGCAATCGTCCTAGGAGTTCCACACATTTCCATGATAAGGGAGAAAAGAATCAGTTCTAAGAAGGAAAGAAAAGGAGAATTCAGGGGGAGGAAAAAAATGAAAGAAATTGGGAGAGAAGGAGGAACATTTGGGATGAGCCCAAAAGAAAGTGAACTCAGGCTGTGACTCATAGAAAGGGGTATAGAGTTATTTAGTTGTAGTAGGGTTCTGACGGGAAATAAATGGCAACACAAAGTTGTAATTGAGGAGAGGTTAATAAAAATTCATTAATGTAATTGATCACATTACCTGTTTAAAGGAGAAAAACCACGTGCTTACCTCAAGCATTTCATAAACGTCCATGAATGATTAAAAAGTTTTAAAATAATTGGCTACAGATTTATGGAGAATTTTTCATTCTTGGTGACTGTTCCATCATATTAATTGCATAGAAAAAGCTGATAGGAAAATAGGACTTCTTTATTATTCTATACTTTACTTTTGAGCTGATTAAGAAAAACAGATATTCCACAGAAATTTCACAAAAAATGATTGATTTTCTCAGTTATTATCATGAATTTCATGATTAGTGATGTCTTGAAAATAAGTGTTATGCTGGGTTTCTTTTAACTTTTTCATGTTTTAAGATTGGAACTTAACAGGTAAATGAGAAAAATATCTGTGAAGAACAGCAGTGTGATCCAGAGTACAAGCGGAGGAATTCAGTTTTAATAGGAAAAGAGGCTGCCTTCCATTTTGACAAGGATAAGAGGGACAAGGTGACTTAGAAGCAGCTCAGCTTATGGATTGGTAGAGGGAGGATGAGGGAGTTATTGAAGTAAAGTCATGGATTAAAAATTAGTGGAGAGGGCTGGAGCGGTGGCTCAGCGGTTTCAGCGCTTGCCTGCCAAGCATGAGGACCCAGGTTCAAACCCCAGCACCACATACACAACTGAGTGTTGGAGCAACTAAGGCCATGTGAATAACTAAATAAAGTTGTTTCTCTCTTTCTCTGTCTCTCACTGTCACTCTCTCTTAAAAAAAAAAATTAGTGGAGAAAGGAGGGAGGGCAAGATCAGGAAAAAAGGTAGCAAAATGATCACTACAAAGACTGAAAGAGCAAGCGTGCTGCTCTCCAAAATGGCTGTCCTCCAACTCCTGGGCTCAGCCAACCAAGTAACTCTGCTACTTGCACGTGTTTCATTGAGAATCACTATTCCAAAATAGACTGACCTGTATGAAAGAAGATGGATTTTTCTTCAGATGTAAAAATGCTACTTCAGTATGTACAAAATCACACCATTAAAGACAAAGTCACACCATTAAAAATGCATTTCCTTCAATAAAAACCAAAAAAGGTGAAAGTCCTTGATACTCAGTTTTTTTTTTTCAGTCTTTTAAAATGTTTTGAGATTTGTTTAATGCCCCAGCACATAGTCAACCTTGGTAAATATAGCAAGAGAATTTGAAAAGAATATGTGTTCTGTATGCTGGGTGCACTCTTTTGTAAATCTCTCTTAAGATAATTGATAGTATTATTCATATATTCTCTGTCTTTAATATTTTTTGTTCTAATTGTTCTATTCATTTCTGATAGAAGGATATTAAAATATTCATATATTATTGTGAACTAGTTTGTTTTAATTTAGTTAAAATCTGTTTCATGTATTTTGAAACTGTCATTAGATATATACATAACTATGATAATTATATTTTTCCTGATGAATTGATCTACTTAACATAGTAAAATTTCCTTGTTTATCTCTGGTAATGTTCTTTGTTTTGAAGAATTTATCTGTTATTAATATAGATTCTCCAGACTTGAAAAACAATTTAATGTTGTGTTGGGGATCTAATCTAGGGAACTGGCACATGCCAGGCAAGCACTTCACAAAAGACTGGGCACTTGAGCTCTGAGCCCCAGCCCCATTTTTTGTTTTTTGAACTAAAGTCTTCTTGTGTTGTCCAGGCTGGCGCAAAACTCCTGAGATGGCATGATCCTGCTTTCTCAGGCTCCACAGTGACTGGAACCACAGCTGCATTCCACCTAGCCCAGCTTGGATCTTGCTTTTTAAAACCCTTTATGATAATCTCTGTTTTCGTTTTGATATATATAACATTGATATGGTCAAATTTACATTCATCATTTTACTATTTGCTATCTGTCCCTCTGTTTCTTGTTCTTTATTTTCTTCTTCTTGCCTTCTTTTAAGTTAATAATATTTTAAGGATACCATTTTAATGAAGCTATTGCTTTTCATCTATACTATTTTGCATTGATTTTTAGTGTTTGTTCCCAGGATTATTCCCCTTTCATTTTCTCCTGACTCCACCTTTAGGAAACCATTAGTCTACTTGCTGTTTCATAGATTAACCTATTCTGAAAATTCCAAATGGAATCACATAATATTGATGATACAATAGTGGAATAGGATGATACTTTTGTGATTGACTTCTTTTTTTATTAGTTCGACATAGACTTACATATAGGAGGGAATTGTTACATAATCGTGCATACATGCACATTGACATAGTGAGATAGTAAATTATATTCAATCCTAGATCAGGATCTACCCCCCCTTCATCCATTGAGATTGACTTCTTAGCATACTATTGCAAGAATTATCCACACTGTAGCATGTATCAGTATGTCACACCTTTTTATTACCTAATAATATTCTATTATATAAGTATAATGTTTAAATAAATATAATATTTACTGGCTCATAATGGACAGTTTGGGTTGTTTTTACTTTTTGACTTTTATAAGTAACTTTTTTTTTAGGAGAGAGGGGGACAGTGAAAGAGAGAGAAAAGAGAATCTATGTGGCTTTTGTTGCTTCAACACTTCATTATGTATGTGGTGCTGGGGTTTGAACCCGCATTTTTGCACATGCCAGGCAAGTGCCATAACCTCTGAGCCACTGCTCCAGCCCATGAGTAGCTCTTAGGAAGCAAACGTAACATTTTTGTTCAAGTTTTTGTGTATTGTAGGTTTTCAATATTTTTGAGGTGTGAATTTTCATAGGTATCCTTTCTCAGAGAGTTCCCTTCTAATAGAAATGTAGGAAAAATCTTTTAAAAACTCAGTATAATTTCTTTATTTTTGAATATTTATTTTAATTGATAAATGATAATTATACGTGCTTTCTTTAAAAAAGAGAGAGGAATAGTGAGACAAAGAAAGAAAGAATCAATTTTATTTAGTTTTTCATTTGGTTTTCATTGCTCTAACACTTTGTTGTATAAGTGATGCTGGGGTTTGAACCCGTGTCCTTACACATGCAAGGCAAGAGCTATAACACTGAGCCTCCGTTCCAGCTCCTATATGTGCTGTTTTGATCTATGCATACATTATAGAAAGATTCACTTAATTAACTTATCTGTCATCTCACCACTTTTTTTGTAGTGAGAAGGTTAAAAATCTATTTGAAATTTTGAAATATATAATACATTATTATTAACTGTAGTCACCATGCAGTATAGTAGATCACTAAAACTTATTCCTCCAGTCTAACTAAAACTTTATACCCTTTGACTAACACCTTCCCTTTTACTGTCCCTCCCACATACTGCCAGCTTCTGGAAGCCACTTTTCTACTCTGTTTCTATGAGACTTATATTTTTGGATTCCACATACAAGTGAGATCACATAGTATTCATTTTTCTGGATTTTGACTGATTTTACTTAGTGTAATAATTTCACTTAGCACTTCCATTCATGTCATGAAGGACAAAATTTCCTTCTTTTGTGAATTCTGTTGTATATATACCACATTTTCTTTATCCGTTCACCCAGCGATGGGCCATTTAAGTACTTGCATATCTTGGCCATTGGGAATAATGCTGAGATAAACAGAGTAGTGCTGATATCTATTCAATGTAAGTATTTAAAATCTTTTGGATACAAAGCCAGAAGTGGATTGTTGGGTGACCTGATAATTCTATATTTAGTTTTTTGAGGCATCTCCACACTAATTTCTAAAAGAGCTGTATTAATTTTCATCCCACAAACAGTGTAAATCAGTTTCATTTTCTCCACATTCTCAACACTTATTATAACTTTTATTTTGTGATATAGTCATTCTAATCAGTATGATATAGTTTTAGTTTGCGTTTCTTGGCTGTTCAGAAATGTTGAGCCATTTTTTGTGTACTTGTTGACCATTCATTTCTCTTCTTTTGAGAAATATCTGTTTAAATCCTTTGTCCATTTTTAATTGGATCATTTATTTTCTTGCTATGCTATTTATATAGTCTGGAAATAAGCTTTTTATTAAATTTATGGTCTGCAAACATTTTTCTCAAATCTGTGAATTATCTCCTGATTGTTGTTTCCTTTGTACATTTGTCTATTTTTGCTTTTGCTTCCTATACTTCAGGGACCTAGGAAATCATTGCATGGATCAAGGATTATAGTTTCAGGCCTTATTTTTAAATCCTTTATGCATTTTGAGTTTTTTTGTATGTTACGAGGGTCCAATTATATTCATTGTCCTGTGGCTTTCCAGTTTTCCCAACACTGTTTATTGAAGAGACTGTCTTTCCTCCATTGTGTGCTTTTGGTACCCTTGTGGAAAATCAATGGCTTGTAAATACTTGGATTTATTTCTGAGCTTCCTATCTTCTTCCATCAGTTGATGTGTCTGTTTTTATCTTGCTACCATGCTGTTTTGATTATGATAATACTATAATATATTTTGGAATCAGGGAGTGGGATGCCTCAGGCTTTGTTATTTTTATTCAAGATTGTTTTGGTTATTCATAATCTTTTCTGGTTCCATATGAATTTTGGAATTTAAAAAAAATTTCTGTGAAAGATGATGTGTGAATTTTGATGGGAGTTACAATGAAACTATAAATTGCTCTGGGTAATATGGATGTTTTAACAATATTAATTCTTCTAGTCTATGAAGTTTTGTTTGTAGCTTCTTCCATTTCTTTGAGCAATTTTTTAAAGTTTTCTGTATATAGCTCTTTCATTTTCTTGGCTAAATTTATTCCTAAGTATTTCATCTTATTCTTGCATGTTATTGTAAATGGGATTTTTTTCTTAGTTTATTTTTGAAGTAGCTTTTTGTTAGTTTATAGAAATACTACTGATTTTTGTACATTGATTTTTTTAACCTCCAACTTTACTGAATTTGTATACTAGTCCTAACAGTTTTTGGTGGAGTTTTAGGGTTTTCAATACATTAGATCATGTTGTGTTGACACAGTTTATATCTTTTATAGTTTATGTGCTTTAACAAATTATTGTAGTAACAGTTATTTTAATAGCTTTGTGTTTTAACCTTAGTATTAGAGATTTAATTTTACCCCATCATTACAGAATAGCAATATTTGAGTTTGATATATATTTACTTATACCAGCAAATTTTTTTTTTCATATTGCTACTTAATGATCTTTTCCTTCAGCTTAAAAGACTTCTTTTAGCATTTCTTACAAGGCAGGTCTATTGGCAATAAATTGTTTCAGATTCTGTTTAATATAATTTTTATCCTCTTCAGTTTTGAAGGATAGGGTTGTTGTGCACAGTATTCTTAGTTGGAAGGTTTCTTTCTTTTTTCTTTCAAAAATTTTTTTTCAGCACATCATTGCTATCTCTTCTGGCCTAAAGAATTTGTGTTGAAAACCCTGCTGATAGACTCATGGGAACCCCTTCTATGTAACAACTCGCTTTTCCACTGTAGCTTTCAATGTTCTTTCTTTGTCTTTAGCTTTGACACTTTGATTTTAGTGTGGCCTTGGTATGGGTCTCTTTGGATTCATCATATGAGCTACCCATTGAATTTCCTGGATCTAGATTTCTATTTCCTTTCTCAGAGTTGTGAATTTTTATGCCATTGTTTCTTTGAATATATTTTCCATCCCTTTCTCTTTCCACTCCTTCTGATACACAAATAAAGCATATATTATTCTGCTTGATTGTGTTCCATTTGTCCCTGATAATATTTCCATTTTTTCATTCTTGTTTCTTTTTGCTCCTCAGATTGTTTGATTTACAGTGACCTGTCTTCAGCTTGCTTCTGCTCAATCTGTTCTGTTGAATCCCTCTATTGAAATTTTTAGTTCAGCTTTTATGCTTTTCAGCTCAATAATTTCTGTTTGGCACTTTAAAATGTTTTCTATCTCCATGTTGACGTTTTCTATTATTAATTGCTTTCTATATAACTGAGACTTATCTTGTTCATGTTTTTGGAACATATTTTCTTCTTTCTTCACTTTTCTTGAAACTCTACATTGTTTTCTATGCATTAGATAAAAGAAGCACTTTTTCTAGTCTTGTTAGACTGGTGTTGTGAACAAGATGTTCTTCCCCGATCAGTACTAAGCTATTTGTGCTTGAATGATTTGCTATACTTATTCTTAGCACACCTCCTTCAAATGAGAGGGTGTGACATTGTGTCATTACCTTGAGAGAGGTGGCTTAGAAACCAGTTCCTTGGGATGCAGCTAGAGAGGTTAGGTGTTAGATGACTTTTATTTCTTCCACTTTCTACATAGACAATCAGTCATCTATAAAAAAGATAACTGTATGTCTTCCTTTTAATTTTATGTTTTATTGCATTAGTTAGGAATTTCAGTTGAAAAGCAGTGGTGAGAAAAGACATTATTACTTTTTTCCTGATATTAGTTGGAAAGTTTGTTTTCACATCATGAATTATGATGTCATTTGCAGGACTTTGTAGATACTATTTATCAAGTTGAGAAAGTTTCCCTCTTTCTTTTTCACTAAGTCAGTGCTCTGCTCTGCCTCTGCAAAGCGGGCAAGGGCAGAAAGCTCTGTGTGGTTTCCACTTGACTCAGACACAGAGTGACAAAGCAGCTCAGGCCGACAGTAGAGAAAAGTGGATTCACCAGGACTGCACCAGCCCTAACCACTGACACTGGGGACAGACACCATGGGAGGCCTAAGGACTGGAATCACAGGGTCATACCAGAGGGAAGCTGCCTGGATATTCAGTGACATAGAGACCCAGTTTCCAGATTGTGACAGATTCAGAGAGAAGCCATCTAGGATAAGATCTCTTAATACCCTAAGAAACTGCAAAGATAGTAAGAGGGAACTCAATTAAGATGGAAAATTACCAGAGTCTTGGCAACAGGAAGTGGCTGATTCCAGCCTGAACTAGAGTCCAGCCTGACCCAAGATCACAAAAAACTGATGGTCATTGCTTGGATACTAGTGGGACCTTGCATCAGACATAGTCAACATAGGAAATTAATGCCCACCATTCACACTGAGAGCAGTGTTGGTTGAGGAACTACTTCTGGATCACAGAACACTCATGGAAAATCCACAACCAGAGTTCCTGTGCTCACAGACAGCCATGGGGATCTTCACCACCATGAAAAGGATCCTGTAAAGGGGAGCAGGTACACAGTGACCCAAAGCAATCACAGGGTCACTCCAGAGTCTGCATCCTTAATTCCTGCAAATAATAGAAACAACCAAGCTACAACACTGCACCCTCTAAGCAATCAGCTGCATGCTCCTTAGCTGACAAACCAGAACTGGCTGGTGGGTGGTTCATAGTGACTAGGGAAATGGCTCCTGTGACCCTGAAACTCTGGAGAGATCCACTGCCAAAGAGTGATGGACATCTGCTAAAAGTCCAAACTCCAATGAAATCCAAAACAAGATTCAACAAGAATTTACTTCACCTTGACATGGTTCATTATAACTAACTCTAACATTAACTTTGATCATATAAATAACTTAACTTGAACCATAATTCTTACCCAAATAGCCATCATTGTAACTTCAACACATTTGAATGCATTTCACCTAATCCTTTAAAGCATTAACTGAAATCAATTTTTCTGTCTTGTTTTTCTACCTCCAGTTTATACCTGCTTTTCTTACCCCCTACTCATCCTTTTGCATAATCTGCTACTACTTCAAATATTCACCATCAATCTACTTCTCTTTTTCACCTTGGTGTAAATTATTTTTTATATCTTTCCTCTCTTTTTTACTTTCTGTCTTTCTTTTCCCCCCTCTCATTTTTGTTCAATCTTTCTTCTCCCCTTCAAGGCCTCATTTAAGTTTATAGTAATTTTATTAAATTTAATAACTAATTTTTGACTTATTCCAAAACTTTATTAAAAGTGTATACCTGGACTTGAGGAACTGTGGAGAACAATAACAACAAGTTTCTGCTTCTCATAAGGTTGAATAATATGAGACTTGGCTCTGATGTGATTATAGTAAATAAAGTTCAGTGGTATCTCAAAGTGGTGTTGACATTGGGATCACTAGAAGTCACACATTGACTAAAAATGTCAATATCTGGATATTCACCTAACCCAGAGCTCTGAAGAGAAAGAAGCTCAGAAAGTAGTCCCTCATTTAAAAGCAATGAGAACTATATCAATAGTAGGTAGACATATAAACAATATGAAAAAGCACAGGACCAAACCATCCCAAGCAGCCCATAGCGCTTCAAAAACTGACCCCATCAACGCCAAAGTGAAGGAAATGTCAGAGAAGGAATTTAGAAAGTTCACAGTTAAAATGTAAAATACTCTACTTACTAAAAGAAGATGCAAGGAATGAAATCAGAAAGATAATACAGGACATTAAAAATTATTTCAATAAAGTGAGAGATTCTGATAATGAACCAGATGGAAACCCTGGAAGTAAAAGACTCAAACCAAATGAAAAATTCATTGGAAACTATCACCAATAGATTAGACCACTTTAAAGATATATAATCTTCAAAATGAAGTTGATTATAGAAAAGAGGTTAAGAGACCATAATCAGAATATTCAAGAAATCTGGAATTACATCAAGAGGGTAAATTTAAGAATTATTGGTATAGATGAAGCTAAAGGGGTGACAATCTTTTCAATGAAATTCTATCAGAAAATTTTCCATACCTTAAGAATAAAATGGAAATTCAAATATAGTGGAATTCAAGGCCAAATTACTCAGAAAAGAGAAAAAAGATCACTTCATACTACTTACGGGAATCTTACATCAACAAGATATAATTATCATAAATATTTATGTCCCACACAATGGAGCATCTGTGTACATAAAATAAACCATTATCAATATTAAAAAATCAAATAGAGCACAATATAATAATACTAGGTGGCTTTAACATGCTTCTTTTACCACTGGACAGATCATCCAAACATAAACTAAATAAAGATTCTATAGAACTAAAAGTACAATTAATAATATGGACCTAACATACATCTATAGAATATTTCATAATCTGTATTCACTTTCTTTTCAGTAGCACATGGAACATTTTCTAAATTAGACCATATTTTATGTCACAAAGCAAATCTTAGTAAATACAAAAAAATACACATAATATATTGCATTCTATCAGATCATTATGGAATGAATATAGAAATCAACAATAAGATAAAAAATAAGCTGATTCTAACTCTTTTGGGAAAATACCCAGGAGTGGGATAACTGGGTTATAAGGTAGTTCCATCCTTAATATTTTTTATTAAGAGTATATAGAGATACAAATGAGAGGGAAACATTATCAGACCATCCATAACCAAAGTGTATATACATAATTATCCAGGGGTAACGCCCAAACATGGATAACCACCTTGAATTTCACCTGTTGCAGTTACCCCCAGAAGAACTCTTGCATAAAATGGGTATCTCCTGGAGGAATAACCTCTGCTTCTGAGATGGTTCACCTATAGTCCCACTCTCCAGTATCCTAGGAGATCTTCAAATACTCCCCCCACCCCTACCCCTCCCTACGCCTCCCAGTATCCTAGGGAGCCATCTCCCTATTATACTGACAATCATACAGTTTGAGGTTATCATTAGTTTAGCCGTTTAACCTACTGCTTCCCCATGTATTCTAGCTTCCACATATGAGAGAAACCATTCGGCCCTTGAGTCTCTGAGACTGGGATACTTCACTTAGCATAATTCTTTCCATCTCCGTCCATTTGATATCAAAAGCCATAATATCGTCTTCTCTAATGGCCGAGTAGTATTCCATTATATATATGTACCATAGTTTTTGTATCCACTCATCAAGTGAGGGGCATCTGGGTTGGTTCCATAGTCTAGCTATAGTAAATTGAGCTGCTATAAACATTGAGGAAGCCACATCACTATAATATGCCGATTCTAACTCTTTTGGGAAAATTCCCAGGAGTGGGATAGCTGGATCATAAGGTGGTTCCATCCTTAATTTTTTGAGGATTCTCCACACTGCTTTCCATAGTGGCTGAACCAGTTTGCAGTCCCACCAGCAGTGTAACAGTGTTCCTCTTTTCCCACAGCCCCTCCAGCATCTGTCGTTGTTTGTATTCTTCATTTTTGCCACTCTAACAGGAGTGAGGTGGTATCTCATTGAAGTTTTGATTT
>PVKS010041290.1:0-16109 GCA_004027875.1 Aplodontia rufa
TGGACAGCCATATGTAGACAACTGAATCTGGATCCTTACCTTTCGCCCTGCACAAAAATTAAATCAAAATGGGTCAAAGATCTGGATATTAAGCCAACAACTTTAAACTTTCTAGAAAAAGAAGTAGGGTCAACACTACAGCATACAGGAGTCGGCAGCTACTTCCTTAACAAAACTCCCATGGCTCAAGGAGTAAAGTTAAGAATAAATGAATGGGATGCAATTAAAATAAAAAGTTTTTGCACAGCTGAAGATCTAGTCAAGAGCATCAAGAGAGAACCTACAGAATGGGAGAAAACCCTTGCCTTCTACACCTTGGACAGAGGGCTAATATCCAGAATATACAAAGAACTGAAGAAACTAAACACCAAACTCACAAATAACCCAATCAATAAATGTGCTATGGATCTAAGAAGAAACTTCTCTCCAGAGGAAGTCCAGAAAACCCATAAATATATGAAAAAATAGTCTACATCATTAGCTGTAAGGGAAATGCAAATCAAAACTTCAATGAGATACCACCTCACTCCTGTTAGAGTGGCAAAAATAAAAAATTTGAACATCCGATGCTGGAGGGGCTGTGGGAAAAGAAGAACACTGTCACACTGCTGGTGGGACTGCAAACTGGTACAGTTACTATGGAAAGCAGTGTGGAGAATCCTCAAAAAATTAAGGATGGATCCACCTTGTGACCCAGCAATCCCACTTCTAGGTATTTTCCCAAAAGAGTTAGAATCAACATATTATAGTGATATGGCTTCATCAATGTTTATAGCAGCTCAAATTACTGTAGCTGGATTATGGAACCAACCCAGATGCCCCTCACTCGAAGAGTGGATACAAAAACTTTGGTACATATATACAATGAAATACTCCTCAGCCATTAAAGAAGAAGACAATATTATGGCTTTTGAGATCAAATGGAAGGAGATGGAAAGAATTATGCAAAGTGAAGTATCTCAATCTCAGAGACTCAAGGGTTGAATGGTTTCTCTCATCTGTGGACGTTAGAACACATGGGGAAGCAGTATGTTAGAAGAATAAGCTAACAGTAACTTCAGATTGTATGATTCTTATCTCACTGAGATGACTCCCTAGGATACTTGGAGGCATAGGTTGTGGGATAGGGTGGGGGGAGGGCTTTGGAAAATCACCTAAGAGACTGGAGGATTCAAACATAGGGGAATCATCTCCGAAGGTGATCTCCGACCTCCACGAGATAACCATTTAACTCAGGGATTCTTCTGCGGGAAACAGTAACATTGTGAACCCATGCTGGGCATCCATGACATGGCATCAGCCCTATATAACCAAGTATACATACATTTGTTCTTGAATGTTTGACAGTGTTTCCCCCTCAATTGTAACTCTATATCATCTAATAAAAAAAATTAATACTGATTTTTTGTGTGTTTTCTGTGACTGCTTCATTTCTTTTGAGTTATATCCCTAGTACTAGAGATAGTGGATAATGAGAACTCTATATTTAATATTTTGAGACTAAACTAAAGCTATCATGTGATCCAGCTTTATCACTCCTTAGTATATATGCAAAGGAATTAAAATCAGCATACTATAGCAATACCTACATACCCATGTTTACTGAGGCATGATTCACAATAGTCAAGTTACAGAATTAGTCTACATGCCCATTAACAGATAATTGAATAAACAATATGGTGTATATTTGGAATGGAGTTTTAGACAATCATAAAAGAGAATGGTACCATGTCATTTACGGGAAAATGGATGGCACTGGGGATCATAATGTTAAGCAAAATAAGCAAGCACAGAAAGACAAGTACCACATATTTTCCCTCATATTATAATCTAGGGGGAATAAACACATGAAAGTAGCAAGAAAACTAACAAAGCAGAAAAGTGGGATTTGGTGAAGGGTAGAGGGGAGAGTAAGGGAAGATAATAGGTATGGATATGATCAAAGTATGCTATTAGCATGTATGAATATGCTACAATGAAGCCCATTGTTCTGTATAATTAAAGTGTACTAATAAAATATTGCTCAACTGCTTCCAAAGTATTTCTACCAATTTACATCTATCAACATGATATGAAAGGTTGAATTTTTCCAGGTGTTCACAACAAATACTACTGTGTTCCATTCAGATGTCAGTCATCCTAGTAGATGTGATGTGGTTTATTATAATCATCTTTTTTGCATTGTCTTGATGACTAATGTTGTTGATTGCTTTTCCTTTTGTTTATTATTTCTACATATTATTTGCAGAAATGATTTTTCAAATACTTTGCATATTTCAAAATTTAGGCGTAACAATTAATTTATATTCAAGATGTTATCAAACATTATTTTGCGAATATTATCTTTTTGTTGTTTTTGCATTTTGTTAGTGTCTTCTGAAGTACAAAAATTTTTCATTTTGAAGAATTCCAAGTTATTATTTTTTTATTGCTCATGGTTTTGGTTTTGTATCTAAGAATCTGTTGTCTAACTGTGATGGCGAGTATGGATTATTAAAATTTTTTGATTAAGAGACTTTTGTGTGTAGATGACAGTGTTTCCAGAGATATTGATTTATGGGAGAGCAACCTTAGTGGGAGAAACCCACCCTCAGTATAGATAGTGAATCTCAATGGACTTGATCCTGGACGGAAGAAGAGCTAATAAAGGAAGAAGCCAACACAGATGCAGATGCCACTCCCTCTCTCTCTCTCTCTCTCTCTCTTTCTGTCTCTCTCTCTGGCAGGGACTTGGATTATAACTAAGAGTGCCTTAGGATGTTGGACACCAGCTCCTTCACTCTTCCCAAGCAGACTCTGATCAGCAATTCTTCAGGAGTTTCCAGACTGCCAATCCAGACTGGGGTTGCACTGATTTCTCTTAGGAGGCTCCAGTTTCTTGCATTGAGAAGCTACTGGTTCTTCCAGCAATCCAGTCTGCAGATGAGCACTGTGGGACTATCCAATTTCTGATCCTATAAGTTAATGTAAAATATATCAATTTTTATAACCATATCTATATCTGTTTATGTCTATGCATATGTCTAATCCTGTTGGTTCTCTTCCTTCAGAGAATCCTTACTAACACATTAACCCAATGTACAAATATTTACTGATATGTTTTCTTATAGTGGTGTTATAGATTTAATGCTGCTATTTAGGTCATTGATTCATTTTGAGGTAATTTTTATATATGGAGTAACTTGGTGTATTCAACTTCATTATTATGGATATAGATGTCTAATTCTCCTGGATTCTCTTGAAACACTGTCCCTCTCCACATCTAATTTTCAAGGAACCCCTCTCAAAATCAATTTTCCATAAATGTAATGGTGTATTTCTAGTTCTTTAATCTTATTTTTTTTTTATTTATATGCCTGTCCTACTGGTAAAATACTGTTAATTATTTAGATTTCAAGTAAGTTTCACAATCAGAAAGTATAAGCATTTTGATAATCTTTTTTTTCAGGATTGATTTGGATTTTTAGAGAGCCTAACACTTCTATATAAATTTTAAAAATAACCTTCTCAATTACTATGAAAGATCTAGATGGGGTTTTGATTTTTAATGCATTGAATCTGTAGATCAATGGGAGAAATATTTTCCATTAATGTCCCCTATTCCATAATTATGGGGTATCTATCCACTGATAGTTTTTATTTCATTTATTATGATAATGCTGTATATTTTTCAGTGTTTACAGCTTATAATTCTTTTGTTAATTAATTCAAAAATATTTTCTTTTTATTAGTACTACTTTAGATGGAAGGATTTTCTTAATTTCATTTCCAGGTTGTTCATTGTTAATGTATAGAAATACAATTAGATGTGTATATTAACCTTGTATCTTGCAACCTTCCTTTACACGCTTATTGGTCAAATAATTGTGTATGGATTCTTTAAGACATTCCATATAAAAAGATCAAAACGTGAGTATAAACATAGTTTTGTTTATTCTTTCAATCCATATAATTTATGTCTTTTTCATTTCTATTTACCCTTGATATAATCATCAGAACAAGTACATTCTTCTCTTGTGTCTTACATTAGTATACGACATTAGTATAAAAGTATTTTGTCCTTTGCCATTTGCCATTAAGTATGATGGTGACTGTTTTTCTGTTTGTTTGTTTTTTTTGTAGAAATACCTTTTATTAAGTTGAAGAACCTTTGATCTACTTTCAGTTTAGTGAAAATTGAGTATTTTTCATTTATCTCTAAGTATTTTTTACCGTTGAAATATGTTGAATTTTTCCAAAAGATTCTATTTGTATCTATTTAGGTGATCACATGCTTTTTGTCTTCTATTTACAAGATGATATTGCAATAACTGATTATTGTCCACTAAATTGATTTCCCTTTCAAATATAATGCAAATGTGGTCAGGGTATATAATCATCATTTCTTTATTTTTATATTGATTTGCAAGCATTTTATTGGGAAATCCTGTTTATATATTCATAAACTATTGATCTTTTGTTTTCTTGTTTTATCTTTGTCTGGATTTATTTATCAAGATAACACCTCATGAAACATTTCAGAAGAATTTATAAAGGATTAATATTTATTTTTATTTCTACAGTATCAATAGTGATCTCTTGTCTTACTTTTCAGATGTTAGTTACTTGAATCTTCTCTTTTTTATTCTAACTAAATTTTGTTTTCAATTTTCTTGATGATTCTAATAAATTATGTTTTGGTTTTGTGAGTTTCTCAATGATTTTACATTCCCTAGCATTCACATCTCCACTCTATTATTCCTTTGACATTCTTTGGTTTAGTTTATCCTTCCTATTAGAGTTCCTAAGGTGAAAATCAATTAATTCTTTCCTTTGCTGTGAGAACGATATTCAACTTTATGCCATCCCATTAATTGATTTGTACTGTTACTTCTTATGCCTTGGCAGTTTTGTTAAGAAAGTCAGTTCCTGAGTCAACATGTTGGAATGTTGAGCCTACATTTTCTTCAAATACATTCAGGGATTCTATCTGTAGATACTATGTGAGATAGCCTCACATAATAAAGGCTGCATTTGAGAAACCCAAGGCCAACATTATTCTGAATGGAGAAAAATTGAAAGCACTTCCTCTAAAAATAGGAATAGGACAAGATTCTGCATTTTCACCACTGCTCTTTAACATAGTCCTTGAAATTCTAGCCACACCAGTTAGGAAATAAAAGGAAATTAAAGGGATACAAATAGGCAAAGAAGAACTCAAATTACCTCTGTTTGCCAGAGACATGATTATATATTTAGAAGACCCAAAAAAAAAACTCCACTGAAAAATTTCTGATTCTCATAAATGAATTCAGAAAGGTAGCAAGATAGAAAATCAACATCCATGATTTAACTGTTTCTATTTTCCAATGATAAACTTGCTGAGAAAGATGTTAAGGAAACAAACTCAGTTTACAATAGTGTCAAAAAATAAAATAAAATACTTGGGAATCAATTGGACTATTTTTCCTATTTCTGTGAAGAACTGGTTTTTCAAGTTCTTTGAAGAGTGTCATTGGAATTTTGATGGGGGTTGCTTTGAAACTGTATAAAACTTTTGGTAGTATGGCTATTTTGACAAAATTAATTCTGCTTATCCAAGAATATGGTTGGTCTTTCCAACTTCTAAGGCCTTCTTCAATTTCTTTCTTTAGTATTCTATAGTACTATCATAGAAGTCTTTCACCTCTTTGATTAGATTTATTCCCAAATTTCTTTTTCTTTTTTTCTTTCTTTTTTTATTTTTTCCAGTTTAATAGAAGGCTGGCCCCATTCCTCTGGGATTGAGGAGAAACTGAACATCATGCCAGAAGGCATGATAGCTCCAAGGAAGAGAGAGAGAAAGATCCCACACCAGATACAAAATATATACACCCCAAAGGCATGACCCCAACAACACCTCCTCCAGTCACACCCAACCAGTGGACAGTTACCAGTTAGTTCCTGTAAGGGGATTAGCTCACTGATAGGGTAAGGCTCTTATAACCCAATCATTTCATCTCAGCCTTTGCATTGTCACACATGAGCTTTTGGGAGATACCTTTCATTCAAACCATTAAAAATGGATAATTATCTTCATTTCTGCTTAGCAGTTTCACTATTGGAGTATAGGACAGCCACTAATTTAGGGATGTTGACCTTTTTTTTCCCTGATACTTTGCAGATTTTATTAGTTCTGGTAGCTTTCTGGTGGAGTATTTAGGGTCTTCTAGATACATAAATATTTCACCAGTTAACAGAGATAATTTGGCTTCTTTTCTTATATATTTCCTTTTAATTTCCTTTTTTGTGTCTGATTGCTCTGGCTAAATTTTCAAGAACTATTTTGAAAAGGATTTATGAGAGTAGATATACTTGGCTTGTTCCTGATTTTGAAGGAATTGCCTTTGTTTCTCTCCCTTTAGTATGATTTTGGTCTTGAGTTTGTTGTGTATAACCTTAATAATGTTGAGGTAAGTTCTGTATATCCTTAATTTCTCCATCCTTTTTTATATGATTGGGTGATATATTTTGCCATAGGTCTTTTCTGCATCTATTCAGATGATTATGTGATTCTTGTTCCTGTTTGTATGTGGTGAATTATATTTTTTGAATTATGTATGTTAAGCCAATCTCACATCCCAGGGACAAAACCCACTTGCTTATTTCTCATTCTTAAGTTGATATTTTACTTCTCTACTTAAAAAAATTCTGCTCACTGTACTTCCTCTTTGAACTGCTGCCCTATTTCTATACAAGACCTTACAGGAAAATTTGCAAGAGTCTTCTGTGCTCATGGACTCCAAGTATGCTAATCTAATTCTTCATGAAAACTACTCTAACCAGATTTTACCTTTATTATTTTCTCAATCCACCCTTGAGAATGTCATCTTGAATTTTCTTATTAATAAACTCAATATAGATACTAACAACATTTAATATTTTATTTCTTTTTTTTTCTTTCCCATTCCGCAAGGTAATAGCATGCCACAATCTCTGAGTTTCCCTTCTGTTACCTGTGTTTCTCTTTTTTTTTTTATCTAATTACTCATTTCATTCTTATCTTCATATGGGAGAGCTACAATACTCAGTTCTTGGACTATCTCTGTTTTCTACCTAGATTCCTCCCTAAGTAATCCCATCTGGATTCATGATTTTGCTGTACAGTTCTTAATGACTCTAAAATGTTAATCTCCAACATCGAGCCCTCCTATTAACTACATACTCTAGTATACTCACCTCTTTTTATGAAACCTTTAGAAAACACTTCAACTGAAACATCTGTTGATAAGTTATTCAATATCTCCTAAGTCAAGGTTATTGCAGTTATCATTGACTTAATTCACTTTGTCTCACATCCCATTAATCTGGAAGTAATGTTGTGGAAATTCAGACAATGAGAAATCAAGTAAACACTAAGATTAGTAGGAGAACTCAGGTTTATTACACTGGAGAACCTGGTTGAGATAATGCTCAAAATATCTGGGCCAGAACAAAGGAACTTTTCATCTTTTATATTATTGCATAGGATTTTGGGTTACATATGATAAGGCATGTGGGTCAGGCTGGAAAGATATAGTTGATTGGTTAGTTTATACCAAACAGACTTTTACCAAAGGTGGGAGTGGTTATGGTTGCAGAAAGTCGGGTAGTACCATATTATCAAAGGTGGAAGTTGTCCTGGTTACAAACAATGAGTGAGTACTTTACAAAACCTTAGCAGGAAGATAAGGGGAATTTTTACAAACAGAGAGGAATGTCACAAAACCAACTTTTTAATTGTATTGGACTTACCTACCGAGGAAAACAGTCAGTTAATTCACTCTCAAGGTTAATACTTGTCAGAGTTTTCTTTCTCAGTAAGACATATTGAGTGTACTTTAAATACAACCAGAATTTGATCAATTTATATTATTCACAATGCTATCACCCAGGCCCAAGATACCACCAACTGTCACTCAGATCATTGCAATAACTTTCCAACTGTTCTTCATATTTCTTTACTTCTAAATGCCTGTAAAACCAGTCTCAACTCTATTGATGGAGTAATTATTTAAAATCAAAATTTAGATGGACTGTTATTCTGTTTAAATCTTCTGTATTGGCTCCCCATTTTTTGTAAAATTATGGTTAAAGTATTTACAAAAGCTCAAAGGTGATAATGCACTAAGGTCCCTCTCTGAATGCACTTGTATTACTCAACTGTGTCTATACTTTGATATATCTTCTAAAAGCTAGGCATGTGCCTAATTCAAGCCATGTGCATTTTCTGTTCCCCGTGCCATATATTCGCACTCCTCACATATGTCTTACATCTTTGAAATCTTTACTTAAGTGTCTCCTTTCCAGTAAGCCTCCCCTGTCTACTCTACTTAAAATTGCAATTCTAACCCATTCCAGAAACTCCTTCCCACTTTCTCTTCTATATATTCTCCATAATTTAATTATCATATTTAATATATTGCAAATGTTATTCATATATTATATTTTTGGGTCTGTCTCCTTTCACTCAAATCCTAGAGTATAAACTCTATGAAATTTTGTAGTTTATTTCCCCAGAAAACCAATGCATAATAGGCAACCAATAAATATTTATTGAGTGAATAAATGTTTATTCAGAACTGATATTCTCATTTTATTATTTTTTGTGGAAAAAAAAGAGGATGCAGGGAACTTAATTTCGAAAACTAAAATAACAATCCAAATATGTAATTGCAAATATAAGATTACTTTAAAGCTTTGTCATTTTATAGGACTATTTTAATAATAGGATCAGCATACTTCTTCAATTTGTTGAAGGTCTTTTTTCTAGTTATGATATGTTTAGAACTAAGCAGTAAAAAATATGAGATAAAATATTAAATAATAAAAATAATGCTTGCATCAATAAAATCTTGGTAGGTGACAGTTCCAGGTTTGAGGAAGAATATCCTAAGCTCTCTTGCTTTCAACCACAGAAAATGTTTCCCAGAAGTGCTCTGCGGCCTTAGCACAACTCCTCAGGCAGTACTAGTGCATGTTAACCCTGGTTAATTGGTGCCATAAAGGAGTAAGGATGTCATAATGGAACTCAAGCATGATTTATCCCCTGTACAGCAGGTAGAGAAATCCTTTCTAAGTAAAAAAAGATTCCCTAAGAACACCTGAAAAGATAAGAGTTTTGTTAACAAGAAAGTAGATAGAATTAGCATGTTGGGGTAAACAATAGCAGAGCTGGTTGTCTTTTTTTTCCTTTTTTCCTTCCAGGTCTAGAGTGTTTCCATCATAAATAACAGGGGGGAATATGATAGTAGTAAAATCATGAGATTTATATTTAGATAAACCTGACTTAAAATCATAGCTCTTACAGTAGGTTGGTGACTTGGGCAAAGTGAACTGTTGTTTCATTTATTAATTGATTTAAATAAATCCTGTATTATGGGCTATTTTTAGGATTCCAGTGATTATATATGCACCTACTTATCAGAAATATAAGGATAACTTATAAAATAATTCTAATATTAACATTAATATAAATTCAAAAGAAGTTAATGGACTTACAGTGTAACAATGTTCTTACATACACTGCCTGTTTTAGCATTTATAAACCTGTGTACATGTGGCATTTTTGTGGTAATATGTTAAGAATGGTACTATTTCTCCTTTTGCATTCTTTCACTTTTGTTAATACTATTTCCCATTTGCTTCTGATCTGCTGCTAAATATCATTAGGTGAGCATTACCCAGGCAGAGGATATACAAGAAGTGAAATCCTCTGTCATCCAAGGAAACATGTCTTAAGATGCTACAGTACTTATAATGAGGAAACAACTATGTCCTGAGAAAATACAACTGTAGATCTCAGGGGGCTTCATAGCCCTGAGAGCCCAAACGGGACCAATTAAGAAACTCTAAGTAGAAATATTTGTGTAGAAAGTAATTTGGAGATTGAAGAATAAGATGGAAGAAGAGGAGTCTGTCTTGCAAATTAAAGACTTTTAAAGCAAAACAGCGTTATTCTTAGCTCCAGTAGGTAACATTTACTTTTCCCAGCTCAATAGATTATATCAGAGAAAATGACACAACCATTTCACTTAGTTAATTTGGGTGTTTATAAATTGATGGTAAAGGGTGGGTGCAATTTTCTTTTAATTTTGGAGTTGAGAAAGCTGACATTCTAAAAATGAGAACAGGACTATAAAATCCGAATCCTAGCACCGATTCGTGCTTTCCTGCAAATCACTATGAAAATGATGCGACCTGTGTCATCTGGTAAGTGCTGTCAGGGAAGAGAGCAGGGCAACCCTGAGGACAGCCTGAGGGACTGGGACTTTATGTATTTATTTATAAATACATGAACCCCAAGAGATATTCATGAGTAGTCAAAGAGCCCCATTTAAGTTGGGTAATGAGGCAGCCTCCCTGAATAGAGTTCTCTAAAACATAAGAATACTGACATAGCATGCAAAGAAAGAAGTAATTGAGTAAAACTTAAAATAAACTGGACATAAAAAATAAATTTCAAAAACTCTCTTTCCCAGGGCAGAAAAATCCCACTTGGATATTGCTTGCGCAGTCACATATAAGGTCTTTGAACACATAATGCTGTTTAATGTAATTATGTGGCTTATTCTATTATCTGTACTTGAAATCTTCAATGTGATTTTCAAGGAATTCCCTATTCTGAAAAATCACAATTAAAAGCTGAAACCAATAAACCAATATATATATATATATATATATATATATATATATGTATATATATATACATATATATATATATATATTCTGCTTTTATTTAATCAGTTGTAGTTAGGAATAATGCAAAACCACCTTGTATTAATCACAAATGCTGGTGAAAATGGTGTGAGAAACAGGAAGTCTGGTGATTCATTTTCAGTATACAGCACTCAGTCTTAATTGGATCTGGCTGTAATTGTTCTAATTAAAGGCTTCCCTTTGCCAGCCTCAATTTTAAAGTTAGTCAGTCGCCTAGGTAGTACCCCTGAGATGACAGCCTCCTATCAGAGTGAAGGGCAGCACAGCATCAGGGTAGAGATTAAGCAGGTGGACTGCCCACCAGGTATGCTTGCTCAGCCAGGTTCAATAGAATGCAACTCTGCCAGAAGTAAAGTTTGCCTTGCCCACCCACTTCTGAGCATGGGTTTGATTTTCTTATGGCATGATATTTCGAGCAATTTTATTTCTAACAATGGTCACCAAAATATTTGCCTGCCCAAGAATCTTGCATGCTTCATTTAGGTTTTCTTGGGGCTTTTGCCGAATTAATAGGGGAACTCTCAAATAGGAAACCTCTGTCCTCAAGATGTGGCAGCTTTCATGAGCAAACAGTTCATAGGCTGATCTTTTCCTTCTTTTACAGAGCTAGTACACAAAACAGGTAGAGTGGTTGACTCTTTCTTCCAACAATATAGATATAGGAGTGAATTTTCAAGGACAATAATTATTTTCCTTGGAGAAAGGAACATAGAAATTCAAAGAAACTGTATTCAAATTTGATGTGGTATGAACCTCAATATCTGCGAGGTATGAGAAGCAAGTAGAGAAAGAAACCTGTTCAGAACACTGCTGAAGGTAAATGATACTCAGCTTTCTTCCTGAGGAAAATGGACGAGCTTGATAGTTTTCTTGCTCTGATTGTCTCTCTTTTCTTTCTTCCAGAGACATCCATAGTGACGCTGGTGAAGGGTAAAGGGATTTAGACTTGGGCTCAACTTGGTAAATCACTCAATTCAGTCTGCATGTAGCTATCAATCTTTCAGGGTAGAGGATGTCAGGAATAGCATGAGGTTAAAAGTTACAACCCTTAAGTAGGTTTTAGGAAGGGGTAAATGTTTGATACAGATTTTATATATATATGTTGATATATGTGGGGGAAAGCTGTTTATTCAATAACCATACCTTCTATCTCAGTCAAAAGACAAGTTTTTCAGAAGACATACCTCAGTTTTCCTCATTTAATTTTTTTCTCTTCTAGATGATACATTGAGAAAGAGAAGAAAGAAAAGGTTATTTCCAAACTTTACAAAAAAGAGTAGCCTAAAACACTGAAGGAGAAAATGAATAGTTAAATGTATAGTTTATTATTTTACAAACTAGAACAGGATGACTGATAATTAACCTATGATTATGTTCTTAATATATTCAATTAGAGCCAAATTTGAGTTTACACAGAACACTGAGAGTCATGGCCAAATTTCATCTTCAATTATTGGCATAGTGTATCTACTTATGTTAGATTAGACCAATATAAAGATTTTTCTAATGTGGGTGTTACAGCCAAAGATGAAACCAAATGAACAAACAATATTGAAATCATCACTCTATATTTAACTTTTCTGAAACTAAATTCATATTTGGCTCTGCTGATTTTATTTTTAAAAAGGAGATGATGTTGGATAATGGAATATTCATAAATTTCTTTTAAAAACAAACCTTAAAAAATGAAAATTCAAATTTTCTTGTGAGTCAAATTATTTTTTAGTTTTCCAAAGCTCTGTGCAACATTATTGCTTTTGCTTGTTTTGGATCTCACACACACACACACATACACACACACACACACTTCTAAAATAATTAAATGTATCTATTTTGAATAAGTTCCATGTGAAACTAATTCAGATAATAATTAACTAAGCATTATATTTCACACTGTTCAAACACATGGAAGAAGTTATTATTGTGTACAAGGAATTTGCATGCAGATAAAACTTATTTCTACTCAGGCCGTCTCACAATCTAGTGCTAATGACTCTTAACAAATTACTAAAATTTCTAAAATCCAACTACCCTCATCTGTAAAGGGAAGTATATATTACGTACTTCAAGGGTTATGAAAGAGTACAGTGGTTTGCTTATGTAAAGCAGTTGGCCCAACGCCTGGTGAAGTAATGCCTTTTTACACTTCTGATGATCGTTGATAAATTTGATAAAGCACTGTTATACTGAAAGAACCTAGAAGATATTCTCTTTATTTATTCTAATACCCATGTCTTTGAAAACCATTCTTTGCAAAGAGTTATTTTATTAGTTTTTATAACAATAATTATTGACTCAGTTTCTATTATTTGTGTTGTGTAACAAATTAACCCAAAATAAAAGTCATTTTATTATGCACTTTGATTCTGCAGGTGGGAATTCAGGAATATTTCAGATGAGATGACTTTTGTCTACTCCATGACATCTGTACTGTCCAATGGGAAGACCCCACAGCTGAGGGCAATTAGGTGACTGGCGTATAGAATCATTTGGAAGCATCTCTACTCTCATGTCTAGCAACTGATGTTTGAAGGAATGAATCTCAGCTAAGGCTTTTCATTGAGCACTTGCCTGAAGTCTGCCCATTCAGTGGGGCTTCTGCTACTTCAGAGCAGGCCTCTACAGAACAATCATTTTAAGAGGACTAAATGAAAGCAAAAAGGGCTTTTCTGCCCCTGAATGTCATATGATAACATTATTCTATTTACCACAGCAAGCACATTTCACCTGATACTTAAGGATATGCAATGAACATCATACTAATCTTTGAATGAGAGGACTGATGAAAATTTGGGAAACCTTGTTTAGAGCCACCATGGTCTGGGGATTTATAAGTTTATTTAACTTCTTCCCATTCCTTTCCCATTCCAGGAATAAAGTAGTCCATAATACATAACTGCAAAATTTTTGTCTCAATGTTCTTCTCCCTCCAGATCAAAGTTAATGGGAGGTACTTCCTCTCACTAACTAAACCCCATTCTTTAGAACGAATGACAATATTTTGAAATCCAACCATTTCAACAAATGAAAGAACAATTTCTCCATCTTTCATTATTTTAAGCTTATGTTCATTTTTAAAACTATATAGTAATCAAGTGAAATTCAGAATTAACACTTAATTGACCTAATTCTAGGATATGGCATTCCTTTGACTTCCAATATACACATGATTAGAAATGATTAGAAATGTCTTGAATTGCTGTGATATTGATTTACTGAATTGATGTAGTTTACCCATGTAGTACATACACTAAATTGTTTTTATAAATATATGTCAATAATATATATAATATTTTGACAACTGTTAGATGAAGAGCCACAATAACAGAATATGGCCCTAAAGTTTTATGCAAAGTTAAGTGTTTTGTAACAAAAACATGTTAGGGCTGGGAGTGACATTCAGTGGTACAGGAGACCTGGGCTCCATCCCCAGCACCTCAAAAGAAGACAAAGAGGGGTTGGGGATTTAGCTCAGTGGCAGAGCACTCACCTAGCATGCACAAAGCAGTCCTTAGTTCTGAAAAAAAAAAAAGGAAAAGAAAGGGAAAAATAAATAAAATATTAATTTTTACAGAGAAGCTTGCTATTTGAAGGGGTTCTAAGTCAAAAATTCTAACTCTCTGCTAGATTCAGTTGCTAAAATAGGTTTTCTTTCTTTTTCTTTTTTAGAGAGAGATGGAGAGTGAGAGAAAGAGAGAATCAATTTATATTTAGATTTTCATCTGGTTTTTATTTTTTTGACACATAGATGTGTATGTGGTGCTGGGGTTTGAACACAGGTTCATACACAGAAAGCACTGTACCACTGAGGATCCACTCCCACCCCTAAAATATATTTCCAAAATGTATATTTTAGTGTTTTCATTTTTCTTACTAAAAACTCAATCAGTATTTATTTAACATCAGTGATATAAATGCATACTATATGTGCTTTAAGCTATATTGTGCATTGATGTTCATTAATATCTTATATTTTGAGAATAAAGTGCTGCAGGACATGTGATGTGCTTTGGGTAATGCTATATAGAAAATAATTATTATTTTGTCATGATGGATTATGGTTTTAATTAGTGTAATGGGAATCATAATTCAATATTTTATGTATCATTGTAAAATGCACATTGTGCCACACCAATTAAAGTTTTACTCAACAAATAAAGATTAAAATTTATAATCCATGGCCATTTATTAAATACACATGCCTGAGATGAATATATGAAAATTGTGTAGGACTCTTAATTATTAAATGAACGTGTTCAATTATAAGCAAAGATTCAGAAACTATTTTCAAAGGTCTTTGCAATTTGTAGAAGAGTCTGATATCCAAGAATGAATTTAAATAGGGAATAAGCTATGGGTTGTTTCTCTTCCATGTAAAACATCCTTTAGAAAAGATGTGGAAGATAAATAAAGTAAATTAGAATTCATGGAGAAAAATAATAATGATCTCATAAATATTTCAGTGTTTTAAAATAGGGAGGAGGGGTTGGGGAGTTAGCTCAGTGGTAGAGCACTTGCCTAGCATGCACAAGGCCCTGAGTTTGGTCCTCAGCCCTGAAAAAAATAAAATAAAATAAAAGAGGGAGGAGATTATACATGAGAGAAGAAATCTTGTAAATAAGCTAATGACCTCATTCAAAACGCACTAAACTAGGGCTGGAGTGGTGGCTCTGTTGTTACTGCACTTGCCTGACACACACGAGTACACAGGTTCAAACCCCAGCACCCATGTACACAACTAAGTGTCAGAGCAACAACAAAAGTCATGTGAAAAACTTTATAAAAATTAATTCTCTCTCTCTCTCTCTCTCACTGTCCTTCTCTCTTTGAAAAAAAAACTCACTAAACTGTCATGACACAATGAGATCCACCAAATGTTTCTTGCAGGTGCTAACTTTATCCACAGTAAATACATCTTTCCAGAGTTAAATTAATATATGTAAGAATTGGGTGTTGAATTTGGATACACAAGTAGCAGTTCCTTGATATTAGGAAACTAGGGCAAATGATAAACTCGGGGGCTGCAGGAGATACTGATGTCAGAGTAGTCAAATAAGCTATGTAATAGAAGAAAATTAAAATGGGGTACATAACAAAGACAAAGAGCATTATGTGATTAGAGATTAATCCTTGGGTAAATAGGTAGAATACGGAACAAATCCATCCCTCACAGCTATGGCACAACAGAGGCCCCCAACTTGGGGTACCTAACTCCTTTCAGCTATTGGGTTTGGACAGTTCCTGGTTATAATAATTTCTAATTTCTGGTCTGCTTCAGACAAAAACTTCAAGAACTAATATGCATATACTTTCAGAAGGAAATAGATTGGAGATCACTAAAGTGAGCAGGACTGAGGAATGTGTCCTTCAATAGGAAAACCTGACATATTTGT
>PVKS010041291.1:0-16110 GCA_004027875.1 Aplodontia rufa
CCTCTCTCCACAATGTGAAATCCCCTCAGTGTGAAGGCCTGGGCCAGTAGGAGCCAACTGGCAGGGGAGGAGCCCAGGGGCGCCCAGCAGGTACAGCTCACTACTCCTCCACTGTGCGCGGCCTGCAGGGGTTCCCAAGATGTCCCACGGTCACACAGGGGTTCCATTTTCACTTGGCTTTGCTTTGCTGTAGGTTTTAAACCCACTCCCTTGCAAGAGGTCTTAAGTTCCTCCCTTTTCTCCCTCCCTGACCAGCCTACCTGAATGACACGGTTTAGATGAAAGACATCCTTGGAAAGCTCAGTATGTTAGATGGTGCAAGACGACTGGGGTGAGATTGGGTTACGAAGGACTCATCCCAAGCAGTGAGTTTATTGGGGGGGTGGGGGTTAAGGATTAACTGGGTGGTGACTGTAGGCGGCAGGGTGTGGTGGAGGAGGTGACTGGGCGGTGCCTTTGGGTACACGTTTTTTGTCTCTTGTGAGTGGAGTCTCTGCTTTCTGGAGCCAGGCCTTGAGACTCTTCCCTCTGCCACACTCTTCCACCGTGATCTTCAGCCTCACCTCGAGCCCCAAGGAATGGAGCTGGCCATCCACAGACTGAGACCTCAGAAACTGTGAGCCCTAAATAAACTTTTCCTACTAAAACTGTTTTTGGGTCTTTTAGTCACAGTAGCAAAAAAGCTGCCTAAGTCAACAAGGTTAGGGTTTTATGTGGGATAGGTGGCTCTGGGCCTCAGTCATGCTATCGTCTGTCTGCCCCGCGCTTACTTGCGGTGTCCTCTGCCTCCTCTCCTCAGTCCTGATGTTGTCGGGAGCCTGCTGCTTGGGAACCTGATTAAATCCTCACACCTTCTCAACACCTCCTAAGACCATCACAGTGCAGTGCAGCTCTTGAAAGGGACTTCTTCCCATAAGGGCAAGTGGAGGGAGTCCTGGGGCTGAGCTGGCTGGTCACAGCAGATGGTATCATGGGACACCAGATGTTTAAGGGTGACAGCAATGGGTCCCTCTGAGCCTGTGCCCCTCCTCTCCACACTGGATAGGGCCCCCCTGGAGGCCTCTGTGCTGATCATCTGCAAAGGTGATAAGATCCCTGCCCACAGCAGGGGATTGGGCCTTGGGGGAGGGCTTCTAGGGACCACACAGCCCAGCACGCCTGTGGAGCAATGCTGGGGTGTTTGTTCCAGCTTCTATTTCCTCAGACTTCCTCCAGGCCGTCCCTGAGTTCCTTCTTGTCAGACTTGGTTGACCACCTCCACCCTGTGCAGAGCCAGGTTGACCAGGACAGCGTGTGACACTCCCAGGCTCTGGCCACCACCGGCCACCAGGCTGCAGCACCCAGAAGGAGGCAGGTGCGTCTTCTCGTCTTCTGGTAGCACTAAGCTGGCGGGTAGGTGGGGCTGGGCCTGGGAAGCTCCAAGATGGGTTCAGATGAGGGGCTACAGATTATGTAAAGTGAGTGAGGGCTCTAAAGCAGCTTGAGTGTGGGGAGATGGTGTTGAGGTCACTTCTCCCATCATCTGGCCAGGTGACCGAGAGTCCTGCATCACTATCTGGGCAGAGCCATCGCCAGGACCAAATGTGCTGATGGTCCTTGTAGAGAAGGGCAGGTGCTCATGTGGCCTGCTTGCCTGCAATCAGGCCTCTGCACCCAGGATCAGACCTCTGTCCCTCTGCAGCTTGCCTGGGCTGAGACACCCCACTACCCCGAGGGCCCTGACCTGCTGTGAACCTGAGCACATGAGTCCCCTGGTGGAGCACAGGCCCCGTGGAGCACAGAACGCTGAGGGACCCACTTTCCTTACGCTGGGAACAACAGCTTTCTTGGTTATACCTTCTGTTGATTTAGCATCAAAAGAAGCATTTCCTTAATGGGAGCAAATTGTGTCCTCAACGTGGTAGGAAGGGTGTGGTGACTACTGTGTCACCCTCCCTGGGTCTAAACGGGAGTGCGAGTGCCCTTGGTGTTCCCAGCTCACACGGAATCCCCACACCACACTGGGTCTTGGTATAGGTGCACCTGCCCCACCCTACAGCTGGGAGGCTGGTCGGATATGGCAGTGAAGGGAAGGGATATGGCAGGCGAGGGAAGCCCAGGACAGGTGTCCTCTGTCCTCTGGACCTCTCCTGTCCCTTCATGCAATGGGTCCTACTGTTAGGTAGAGGTAGGTGCTCAGTGGTTTGCTCTCAGGGAAGGGGAAGGCGGAGTGCAGGGGCTCTCTCATGGCTGCAGCCCTGGGCCATGGGGCTTCAGGCTGGGGGACAGCTGGACATGGTCAGAAGCTCATGGAAGCCAAGAGGGGCAGACTCAGGGCAGCAGGAAGATGGCCTGTTGATGTGGAGCTCCCAACACACTCTGCAGTCCCCTAGCAGGATGGTGCTAACAGACAGAGAAGAGTCACCTCCCCAGGTGCCAAGAGTTTCCCAGAGGAGGCTTCCAATCCTCCTTCATCAGCCCATGTTCCTGCTGAACCATCCGAGTCAGGGTTGCCTTCTGTTACCTGATGGAAGCCCCTCCTCCGCATGTTATGCCCAATGATTCTGCTCTAGCCCCAGGACGGGCAGCAGGTCACCTTCCTGTGTGCACTTCAACCACTTAGGGACTCGTCCTTGGCTCGGTTCTGGAATCCACATGTAAGCCTTTTCTGTCCTGCTGGTGTCACGGCATACGACCAGGATCTCAGTGCAGTAACAGGTGCCTTGGTTGCATACCTGCTGGCCTGGGAATGACGATGCTGACAGTCTCTCCTTTTCTGACCCTCAAGGGCTCACCGTGCCTGGAAAGAAGACACGCCCTTGCCCTCCTCAGACCACAGGGCACAGATGTTAAGGACACTTGCCAGAGCTAGCTGAGTGCCAAGTCCCTTCCAGCCCCTACCCCAGGTCTCTCATCCCCAGGCCTAAAACCCATACACTGCATGTACAGGCAGCCAGGACCAAGCTCTGACCATGGTCACTTCCCAAGGACAGCTTGGTCCTGTCCTTTGGTCTCTGGGGCTGGGCATGTCCTCTCCCACAGTTGTAGAGGACCTTCTGCTCCCCCGGGCCTCGCACACTCATTCCCAGGCCACTCCTCCTCTAGCCCCAGATGCTCCTCCTCCAGCCCAGGAAACTCCTCCTCCAGCCCAGGATGCTCCTCCTCCCATCCAGGACATTCCTCCTCCAATTCAGGACCCTTCTCCTTCAGCCCAGGCACCTCCTCCTACAGCCCAGGCTCCTCCTCCTACAGCCCAGACCACGCCTCCTCCAGCTCAGGGCCTCTTTCAAACAGGTCCCTCCTTTGCCTCTTGTTGCCAAGGAGTAACATCATAAGGGGCACTGGGCCTCTCTCCCTGACTACCACACTTGGATCTCACCAGTCTCTGCTGGGGCTGTGGAACGAGGGTGACGCTGAGGAACCTCTCACCTGTGCGCCTATGCACTTGCCACCTGCTTTCAGCAAGCTGGCCTGGCCATGTCTCAGGCTTCCTTACTTTCTCAGAAAACCGATCCCAGGTGCCCCTGGAAGAGAGGCTCCTGGTTTCTTGGCCCCCAACCACCATGTCCTGTTTTGATTATTTGTAACTTATTCTTAGCAGCCTACCATGGCAAGAAGCATCCCTCAAGTTCAAAGAAATAAGAAAAACAGTATTGGCTTTTGATTGAAGTGCACACTTTGGTGTCTGATTGTGGGTGGGAAGTTTGCAAAAACAGCTCAAAGTGAGGACAGCTCCCGGTTGGCGAGGCTGTAGGCAACGGACGCTCCGCTAGCTTCAAGAGGAAATGTGTCCTTCAGGAGGGCACTGGTCAGCTTAGGTTCTGGGGGGGAGGAACTGGCCCTCTGTGGAAGCAGGTGCTTCCCTGGCCATCCACATGCCTAGCGCAGGGGAGTTCGTTCTTCTTCCTGGGAGGATCTGCTTGGTTCTGAATTTCTTTGTTGCCTGATCTACGTTTTTTTCTCCATGCATCCTGCAACTTCCTGTCCCTTTGCAGCACTGAATCCCTGACTCATGCATGTGGTCAGCACCTAGGGCATCTCAGCATGCTTCCTGCCCCCTAGCTCCACTTGTCTGTGGGCACTGTGATCTAATGTCACCTCTTGCCCTTGGGACACCTGCTGAGCACAAAATCTGCGCTGCTCAGGAAGCTGAGATCACAGTCAGCTTCAAAACTCATAGAGGTGGAAGCATTCGGCCTTCCAGGGCATGCCTCAGGTTAGACGTGACTCCTACTTTCTCCTTTTTCCTCCCTGTCTTTCTGCCGCTAGCCGCCTCCAGATGTGCCCATGTGTACACTCAAACTGAGCAACCTGGAAGCTACAGAAGGACGGGGGGCTGGCGCTCTCTAGAGTCCTTTAGGAAACTCCCCCACGTGGGCTCAGCCTGACCCTGCCAGGTGGGGCCAGCTATTTGCACCAGGCCAGGAAGATGCCTGCCCTGAGACGGGCAGGAGTGAGCCTCGGAATTTCAGGGTGGAAAGAAGTTGTGAACTGCCTATGAAAGAAAGAAATAGCAGGTAGAAATGAAGAGCGGGTTCAGAGCCAGATAGGGCTGAAGGAGGGACAGGTGCTGGAGGGGGGAAGCGGTCCACACGTGGCGGCTGGGCGGATGATCCTCTCCTGACGTTTAAGGTGGACCAGGGTTTAATATCTGGAGATCTTTATGCTATTTGCTATGTATAGACTTCTAAATTCTGGGTAATGTCTGTAAAGCACAGAGGACCCTTCCACATGGAAGGAAATCAGCAACTGCTGTCAAGTGATAACACCCTGGCCTCTTAGGAGGCCCCTTCGCCCTTCTGGATCTGTGCCAGAACTTGGAGCTGCAAAGAGAGCCGCTCCTGTTGGCCACAGTCACCAGGCACGTGCTGGAGGGAGTAGGCCCTGAGCACCAGTTCACCCGGTGGCATTGGAGAGGTGGCGCTGGTGCAGGTCTCCATGGCTCCATGGTGCTTGTTCTGCAGAGTTTGCACTGCACTTCCTCAGGATAGTTCTGATAGGGGTTCCTCTCTGCACACAGAAGGGAAAGGCTCTGAATGGTGGAAGCCTGTGCTCAAGTTTGCACAGGCAACAAGGGAGGTCGGGACAGAGGTCTCAGAGGAGCATGTGGCTGTGTGTGTGAAATGCTGCCCTTGCTGCTGAGGTGTGGGGAGGCAGTGCTGGTGACATGCGTGGGATGGGGTCACCCTCTGCTGCTCCCCGGGAAGTTGGATGCTTCAAAGTCCACCAGGGGTGCTCTGCATGAAGACACAGGGCACAGTGGCAAACTCAGCCATTACTTCTGAGGCTGAGGACGATTTGCTTTTTATTTTTATTAGTGAGCTCACTGAGCTTTGAGTCTCATGCCACAGAAGTCCAGAGTAGAGATTCCCTTGCAGCTCCTGAACCCCTGAGAGGAGCCCTCATGCCCCATGTCCCTCCTGATCCCCCTGTGAGGAGTCCGATCCTCCTGTGTCCCTCCTGATCCGCCTGTGAAGAGCCTTAGCCTCCTATGTCCCTCCTGATCCCCCTGCAAGGAGCCTTAGCTTCCTGTGTCCCTCCTGGTTCCCCTGTGAGGAACCTGAGCCTCCTGTGTCCCTCCTGATCTCCCTGAGAGGAGCCTTAGCCGCCTGTGGACCTCCTGATCCCCCTGCAAGGAGCCCTCGTGTCCCGTGGCCCTCCTGATTCCCCTGCGAGGAGCCCTTGTGTCTTGTGTCCCTCCTGATCCCCCTGCGAGGAGCCTTAGCCTCCTGTGGACCTCCTGATCCCCCTGCAAGAAACCTGAGCCTCCCATGGCAGCTGTACCAGGAAGTTCTTTCTGAGCCCCCTGAATGATGTGGCCTCAGCCTGTTGTTGGATTCTTAGCATCTGCTGAGTTCCTGTGACCCTCAGGTGCGGTGGGAGCTGACCATGAGCCTCCTGGCATGGAGGGGAGCTATCTGTGAGGCTTTGGAGCTGGGCTCCGTGAGGGGCAATGTGTGTCACACACATTCCACCATGGGTGTAGGGGCAATGGCCTCAGAGGGTGTCCTGCCAACACCCCAGGACTGACCATGTTCTGAGAATTGGGCCAAGTGTTCCTGGGTGTGCTCTATGCTCTAATTCTTAACATTAGACACAGAAGGAACCCTGAGTGCAGCTAGCATTGCTGCTTGAATTTGAGGACTCTGTACTAACCATGGTTTCAGAATCCGAGAGACACCTGCCCTGTTTTAACTGCCTTTCTGTCCTCCATTCCTTCCCTGCTGTAGGATGCTGTCCCCAAAGGCCCTGCACTCTGAGGATGATCCACCATTAATGAGCGTGTGGAAACGGAAACTGATAAAGTGATGCATTTTGTAAGTTATTTTCAACAATAGCTGGGAGTGGAATTCAGGTGTGAACTGTGGCGACATTGAGGAGAGGCAGCAATGCAGCCTTCCACATAGGAGGTGCGGTTCCGTCATGTGACGAGGACGATCCCTCTTGAATTCCACGGTGAACTCTGCCGTTCTCCACTTGGGCATTTCCTTCTTTCAGACACTGCAAGTTGAAGCCTAGTCAGAGTCTCTGCCTGGCATTTTATAGAAATCTGCAGCTGTTAGGTTTCATTTTGTTGGTGTCTTTATGACTCATCGCCAAATGTAATTCTATACTAAAAGATGATTACATGAAGTTGTTTTAACATTATAGTGTGATGTTTGTGATTTTAATTTGCAAACTACAAAAGAAGAGCTATTTCACCACCATTTACTTTGAGGTAGTTGTGTAGTCACGAGAACCAGCAAAGAGCCCTTGGTCCCTCAGGAACCCTGGAAGTCTCTTACATAGTCACAGAACAGTGTTGTGGCCAGGGACCGGCCGATGGTGTAACCCTGACCTCATCCAGATTGCACCAGGTTTCCACATGCTTGAGAGTGTGAGTGCATGTGTGTGCATGCATCTGTGTGTGTGCTAATCTGTGTGCAGGTGTGTTCATGTGAATACATGTGTGTGCAGCATGTATATGTGATGCACATGCACATACATGCATGCAATGCAATACACACTCATGTGTGTCCACACATGTACACTGTGCATGTGTTTTCATGTGTGTTCATGCGATGTGTGTGTGCACATGTGTGTGTGCAGTGCGGAATCACTTGAAGGACCACAACCCCAAGGAGGGAGCAGAATGTCTGCGTCCCAGGATGCCTCAACCGCCTTGATGCTGGGCCCCTCCGCCCTCCTCCTCCCCTCACTGGACGTGACAGTCACTGACTGCTTTGCATTTTCCTAACTGTGTCATTTGAAGAGTGACACACCCAGTCACTTTGCGTCTGGCTTTCCACCCAGCACAGTTCCCTCCACACCGTCTGGGCTGCACACGGCCTTCGTGCCTCTCCTGCTTGAGCAGGACCTGAGGTGGGGCCGCACAGCCTGCTTCAGTTGCTGGAGTCCTGTGGTGCTGCTGGGAGCACTCATTCTGAGGAATATGCATGCACCTCCGCGCTAGGAGGTGGCGGCCTAGGGTGCAGGTGCTGGCTGCAGGAGCTGCCGTCAGAGCCCTAGGAAGCTGAAGCCTTTCTGGAGGAGCTGTTCCGTTCTGTGCTCCTGGCTGTTTCTCTGGAGGCTCGGTGTGGTCCTTGCTTTCATCTCCTTGCCTCAACCGTAGGACAGCATGTGGGTCCCTCACAAGGGTTTCCATCTGCTCTTACTGTGGCTCCTGACCCTGAGAGTCCACTTGCGTCCTTGCTGGCCTCCTGTGGGTCCTGCCCAGAGTGCGTCTGCTTGGTGTTGCCTGTCTCTGGTGGGATTTTCTCTTTCACAAAGCCTAGGTGCTGTTGTGGAGTCTCTGGGAGCAAACGCGCCTGCAGGCGGCCACCGGCCCCCTTGCCCTTCCCTCCAGGCCCTTCTCAGCAAAGCCTGAAACTTGGATCAGCTTCAAAGGCTCAGATTTCCCTCAATGGATGGATTTTTGATATTAAGTGGAAGAAATGTTTGCATAGCTTTGGGTCAAGATTTTCTGTTTTTTTTTTCTGCTAGAAGTTTTCTAGTTTGAAACCTTGCTCTTCAGTCCATGTGCATTGTGAGGGGTGCAGTTTAGACAGACGCCTACCGAGCGCTGCTGTCACAAATGCCATGGGATCTTTGTGTGGCTGGGCCTCGGTGCCTCATTCTGGTCGATGTGTTTGGGGGTCTCTGCGTCTGCAGGGTGCGTGGTCACGGTGCTTTCTGGGGCTAGGGCTGCGTACATCATTGCTTGCGCACTCTTTCTCAAAATTGAATTATATCCTCCCGGCTCTGTGGCTTTCCATTGAAAAATTGGAACAAGGTTGTCTGTGTCTTATCTATGACTAAGAATACATTGCAGAAATGCTCACAGGACTCTCACTAAGCCCCCAGATTGACTGTAGGACAATTGACAGCTGTCACCCAGTGAATCTTCCACTACCTTAGCATGGTCTGCCTCTCTACTTGTGGAAGTCTTCGTTGCTTCATTTCATAAATATTTTGTGCATCTTAGGGTATTGATCCTGTACAGATTTCGTTGTATTTAAATACAAGTATTTCATCTTCTCTGGAGTGATTATGAATGGTGCTGCATTTTTTATTTTAGTGCCTATGCATTAATTTCTAATACATAGAAACACTATTGATTTTTAAATGTTCATTTTTTAATATATTAAGATCTTGCTGAACTTACTTGATATTTCCAGGAACTTTTTGTGGTCTTAGAGAAATTTTTTTAATGTAGTCAATCTCTACAAATAGAAATGGTTTTCTTTCTTCCTTTCTGATTTATAATTCTCTTTTCTTGGCTGTTGTGTTGGCTAGGAATTCTGGTTCCTATTGGAGATCAGTGGTGCTGGCTGGAATCCTTACCCCACTCCTGGCCCACACAGACATGCAACATACCAAACGGACATGCAGCACACCACACAGACACACAACACAACACACGGACACAGCCCACCACACAGACACGCAGCACACCACACGGACACACAGCACAACACATGGACACACAGCACACCACACAAACACAACACACCACATGGACACACAGCACATCACACAAACACACAACACACCACACGGACACACAGCACATGGACACACACCACACCACACAAACATACAACACAACACATGGACACACAGCACATAGACACACAACACACCACGCGGACACACACCACACCACACGGACACACAGCATACCACACCGACATGCAGCTCCAACCCCAAGGCCAGTTCTTGAGAGGAGGAGGCACTCGGGACCCTGGGTTGCGCCTCAGAAGGAGCAGCAAAGCTTGAGGATGGAAGGGAGCTGGGTCCTCCTGCGTCACTGCTGAGCTCGGCCTTCCCAGGGTGGCTAGAGGGGCTGAAGCTCAGGGACAGCAGGACGTGCACCCTCTTCCCAGGCAGATCCTGGGCTGAACTCCGGGGGCAGCATCCTCTACAGCTGGAGCTGATGGCAGAGGGGTGGTTGGCCAAGCTGTAGGGTCCACACACCCCAGGGTGCTGCTGGAGAGGCAGGTGGTGTGGGGGTGCCCAGAGACTGTGGGCTGAGAACTCTGGGCCGCCCAGGAGGCTGTGGGGAGAGCTCTGGTGCAGGGGCCCGATGAAGCCTGTGGTCATCTGGCAGGAGGTGTTGGTGCAGTGTGCCACTGTTGTCCCCACACAGGCTGAACCAGCTCATGGGACAGAGAGCCCCGGGCTTGGTAGGAGTGCATGCAAGCAGGTCCTTCTCCAAAGGCAGAGGACAGTGCTTCCTGAGACAGCGAGGTGACTAGCCCCTCCTGTGCCCCAACACAACATGGGCAGGAAGAGGGGGAGTCCTTGAGAGCAGAGAGCCTTGGGCATCTAGGCCTGGAGACCCTGTGTGAGAGAGTTTTCTGTTCCCACTGAGAGCAGGGCGCAGAATCAAGATGGAATCACCAACCAAAGAGAGCTTTCTCCCTTACACGCAGCAGCTTTGTGGTAAAGGGCCCAACTCCTCTGCCACTCAAGGTGTACAAGAGAACACCAAGCCACCTGCACTGATATGTAGACATGCCTGGGACTGGCCGCCCACCTGGCTGTGGCCACGCAGGTGCACCTGGGAGTGATCACCCACCTGGCTGTGGCCGGGGCTCCCCATGTACTGTAGTGCCCTGTGGGTCCCCGTGGTACTGCAGAGCTCAGTGTCCAGCGGGAGTGCTGGCCATGCACCCTGGAGCCATCTTTCCATGGCTGCACAACTGAATTGTGTTCGGAAGCCAGAAAGCATGAGCCTCCTGTTGAAATCCTTCTGCAGCACGTTGGGGGGAGGAAGCTCGCACAACCTGAAAGTGTGGTGTCCTCAGGGAATCTGTTCCTGTTCAGGCCTTCTGTGGCAGCAGTGGGCTTCCCGGAGCGGCTGAGTGTGCCAGATGCTGCATGGCAGGAGTCAGGGCTGTGGTCTGCGTTAGGCAGGTAATGAGAGGGTGGCGGGTGCTCACGGGCTGCATGGTCTGCCCTGGCTGCTCATCTGGGGGCACTTTCAGAGGGTCTGTATGATTCCCTACCCCCTGAAGCCCTCCAGAGCTGGAAGAAGACAAAGAGCCTGGCGCAGGGCAAGGTGGCTCCTTCCCAGAGCACCCTGAGGTGCCTGCTCTGCTTCTCCAGGGCTGCCACAAAGAGGCAGTGGAGCTGGATGCCAGGGTGACTTCTCAGCCAGCCAGCGACCGAGGGAAAGCAATCTAGACTCCTGAGAAGTAAACGGAAAAGCAATCCACTTTGTTAAATCCAGTTGCCAGCATGCAGGGTCCTTCTTCCAGGGCTTGGAACTCAATTCCCCCACCTCTACGTGTGTCGAGAGTGAGAGCTGCTTCCTGTGACATTATTTAAATGCACTCAGGAGGGCAAGGCCTGGGGAATTTGCATTCATTGTCACCATGAGACCCTTTGGAAATGGGACGTGGTGCCAGGTGGGTGGGCCTCATCCTTCATGTTTATGCTTCTTTCCAAACAGGAGTCCGTGTGGACATGGGGAGAAGGAGCTGACCAGGGCAGTGCAGGGTGGAGAGGGAGGGCAGAGGGGGCATTGCCACTGGCCACTTCCACCAACCAGGACAAGCCTGCTTGCCACTTCACGACTTGTTTCCCTTCCTCAGTCTCCATCGCCTCCTTTCCAGGTCTCAGCGTACAGGCTGTGGGCTGCCCAGGTCCAGCAGCGGTGGGCAGGCTGTGTGGCCTCCGCCTTTCTCCCTGTGGCCAGGAAGCTCCTTGCAGGTGGCTGTGTCCTGCCTGCAGGGTGGGTGGGCAGAGGCAGGTAACCCCAGGGCCCTGCAAGAGCCAGTGATCATGATTGTCCTGTGAACAGTGTCACTCTGCCAGCACAGTGCCCAGGCTGGCCCAGCTCTGGTGATGATGCTAATTATGATGATTAGGGAAACGAGGCTGTGATGGCTACCTCGCTCACCCTGCTGCTGAATGCTTGCAAGGGTCAGGGACGTGGAGCGCCCTTGCCGGCTGCCCATGAGGGTGATCCCTGACCTGCTCATTCTCGTCATTAGCCACTCAGATCACCAGCGCTCTGGCTCTTCCATCATTACCCGGCGTCCCCCTCCCACACATGGAGACAAGCGACGCCCCACCAGAGAGGCCGGAGGTCAGCTCTGCGCGCGTTGCTGGGCGCAGCCCAGGCAGTGGGGTCAGCACAGGGGCAGCCCTTTGTGGCTGTCTGCACAGAGCAGGGCGCCCACTGCGTCTTTGTTTCTCCTTGCAGCTGGAAGGCACTCAGTGATCTTTCTTCCCTTTCCCTTCAGTGCTGGGCAGCGGAGGAGTGGAGTGCTGATTTCATCGGGGTCCTTTCTGAGTTGGCCCACGAGGCTGCCAGGGCCAGGGGCACCCACCTTCTCTGTGGCTCCCTGGACCCCCCCCCCCCAGCCCTGCACAACATGGCCTGGAAGGCCGGAGGTTTTCTGCATCTGTGCCACCTTCCAATTTGCCATGGATGGCCTCAGAAGACTGACGGCCAGAGCGCCCGGTGCCGGTGTAAATGAGCCCCATTCATTTCCTGCTGCTGGCATATGGCATGTCATTGTCCTTGGTCACCGAGGCAGAAGTGATGCAATTTGTTGGCATGTCTTGCCACAGCACTGACTGCCCATCCCACTGAGTCCCCAGAAAACAACGGAAGCCGTGAAAGGGCAGCCAAGCCCCAGCTCCAGCACGCATGCACACTGGGCTACGGATTCCTCCTTCCATTTCTGTGCCTTTGCAGAAGGCAGGGAGGTGGGGACCGAGGAACCTCAGAGCTCCTCACTCCCCTCCCTACCTGCCAGGAGCATCCGGGTTGCTGTACCCAAGCCAGTCTCCAGACACCATTGGGAGCAGCCGTTCCCTGGTACTCCAGTGGGCACCCCAGGCACCCACTCACACAAGCCCTGTGGACCCGACAGCCTTGGTGGGGCTCACTAGGGCAGCTCATGTAGAGGAAAGGGTGGGTGCTCACGAGAGGGCCAGCTGCTTTCGATCAGATGCCCCAGGCCGGGATGCCTGCCCAGGGGAGACTGAACTCAACGCTGCCCTGCGGGTGTCTCGAGCTTTGCCACCATTGGAGTTTGCGTTTAACAGATAAACTGCTCTGAGCATGGAGCCACCTGGAAACGGGCGGAGTGCGTGGCCATGTCGGTTTGGTCTGTACAGCAGCCACGATGGCTCATCCCAGCCCGAGGCTCAGATGCACCTGCGACAGAGCCAGGCAGGGCCGGCCACCCAGCCTGCTGTGGACAGCCTGGAGGAGCAAGGAGTCCAGCTGCAGACCAGCCCCCAGACGAGACAGGTTCTGCATCTCACCATGTGGCGCAGCTCCACTGAAAACCGCGAGCCATTCTGGATGCAGAGCAGCTGAGGGTAGTTGCCTCCTCTGGATGGGAGGCACAGGACCTGTGAGGCCCTGCTTGTTTTTCCCTCTCTCGCCCGAGTGTGCTTGCTGGAGGAGGTGCTGGGATTCCTCCAGCTCTGCAGGTCTTCCTGGTAAGGAGTGGGCCTCCCCTCTGCTTGTCACTGCTGGGGCCTTCACCTCATGTCTTCCCAGTGCTAGGGGACATGTGGCACCAAAGACAGTGGCCATCGGAACTGGTCTTATGACCTGGTGGTGAAGCTGGGCGCTGAGAGCAGATGACAAAGGAGGGTTTTTTGCCAGCAGGTGTGGCTGCATGGCAGGCCTGGTGGTGTCAGTACCTCTTACTGAAGCACCTCGTTTGGGGACTGTCCCTCTGCTTCCATGGCAGCTCAGTGAACAGGGCTTCATGCCGGGAGGTGCTCAGGACAGGCGCCTCGACTGACTCAAGGACGTTTGCTTCCAAAGATTGGACAAGAAAATAAAAAAATTTAATTTGTAGCTTAAAAGAATGAACGTAGGAGTAGAACATCGCAACGTATGTTCTAGGAAGATCAAAAGTCTTCCATATTAGGAGACAAGTAGAGATAGCTTCTCATTGTGTGAAATGCATTCTATTTTCATCCGTTTTGATTCTCACATGCACATCTTGAAAGAAGGCAGGTAAATGAGGGCGGGCTGCTTTTACTGCTGGATTGCAGAGCCCATTTGGAGCCAGGAGACAAAGGCACGCACAGTGTGTGTTTATAGGAATCACCGTGTGTGGCAGCACTGGGTATACAGCAGGCAACAATAAAAGGCTCCTCTCAAACACCTAACATCTTCTAGGCGGGGCAGGCTCACTTTTGGGGAGAGGCCATTCAAGAATTTCTCCCGACTTCTCTCAGAGAGTAGAATGAACCCAGGCGTTACACTGAGTGCAAAGCAGCAGACTCTTCGAGGGAAGGCAGGAAGGCTGCCCACAACCTGGGCCCTAGGGGATGAGGGCCATGTGGCGGTGAGTGTCCTGGGTGCTCTTCTGCCTCAAATGCCTAGATTTGGAGATTAACAGCGTCCATGCTGCTCCTCCTGAGAAGACCAGTCCCAGCCAGCTCAACAATCTACCTGGCCTGGGCTCCCGAGAGATCCTGGGACCATCATGTGACACCTGGCAATGGATCCACAGCCGCAGGGCTCAGCAGGGTCCTGTGCCCCTGAGTGTTCTCCATGCTACAGTGGCCCTGTTGTCCCTTCTGCCCTGCTGCAGGAGTGACCCCACACCTCACAGGGAAGGAAGAATGCACCAGGGCTCCCAGCTCCCTCCAGCAAACTAGCCAAATCCACTGAGGCCTGGAAGCTTCTGCCTCCTGGAATGAGCTGCTCTGTGTGGGAGCCTCCTCGGTGCTCATCTTTCTCCTGCTTCATCTACTCTTGGCTGGCTTTTCCCACCAGCAGTTAAACACAAGTAGGCCTCCTTATCTGAGCCCTGAGCACACGCAGCAGACGGCTGCTCTGTCAAGGTGGAAAGCTCACCTTGCTGCAGGAGCCCCTGACACAGCAGCTTTGTGAGAAGGGGCTGCGGTGAACTCAGCCCACAGGCACGGCATCCTTCAAGAAGAGGCAGGAGGGGCAAGCCCTGCGATCACTCTCCCAATGTCCTGGGGCAGCAGCAGAGCCCAGCATTGGCTCAGGACCAAGGTGTGGAGCACCCACTGGGCAGCGGCAGGGAGAAGCCTTCCTGGGAGCCCCCCAAAGGCCCGCAGATCTCACGAGTTCACCGGAGCACAGTTCATCAGAAGGGAAAGGCTGGGGTCAAGAGAAAGCCACTGAAAGGATTAGTGGGGACAGTGTTACATGCCACTCAGGGCCAGCATGCGCATGTCACCGAAGGTCTGAGTGGAAAACTCGTAATCAGGGGATCAGCTGGACTAGTGAAGAGTTCACCCTGTATTGAGCAGCTGGGGTTCAAACCACAGCTTGATAGAATCCCTCAGCAAGCCAGAAGAGAGGGGCTCCAGCCTGATGGTGACTCCATACTCAATGGAGACCCCTGTCCCGGAGACCAGGAACAAGACCCAGCAGTCCCTTCTGGCCATGCCTCTTCAACACTGCACTCCAGGTTCCAGCCACAATATCACACATGAGACATTAATAAGCCTTAAGAGAAGAAGAAGTAAAGTATCTCTTTTGCTACGGCATGATCTTATATATGGAAAATACTAAGGGACGCACACACACAACCGTGCACACACAATGCTGTCAGAGCTGCCTAATCAGTTCCCAGGGCTGCCAGATATAAGACAACAATACGAAATCAGTTGCTTTCCCACTGGTGTGAACAGACTAAAAGTGAAGGTGAGAACACAGTTCCACCTACGGTGGTGTCCTGAAGCAGCTGAGATGAGAAAGCAGAGTCCTGGCTCCTGGTGGACCGCTGGAGCCCAGGAGGGCCAGGAGTCCCAGCACTGTGGGCCTGGAGGGAGGCTGGAGGGCAGGGGCTGGTGCGGACCTGGGCTGAGGGGAACCTGCAGGTGCACTCTTGTTCCAGCCTAAGGCCAGTGACGGAGAAAGCAACGGGGAGCATAAGCTGCTCCCTTTCCTCAAGGACAGCGCAGCCTTCGGGATGCGCCTCAGAGCCGGGGCAAGACGTTCCTGCCGTGGTCTAGGCTGCTGACCCCCGTTTGTGCCTCACACGGAGACATGCGTGAGGATAGCCCCCCAAATGAGCTATGCTTATTCATCCACTTACATCACACAAAATGTTGAAAAAGAAAGACCTCAGGCATGTGCCCCTTGTCCTTCAGATGTGCATGTGTGGATGGAATGATCAGGTGTTTATTCTGGGTGGTGAAATAACAGCAGGATCTTGGCATTTATAGGACTTATGGGGGAGATGCACAATGAAAAACGAACAGCAGAAATGCACGCTTAGCATGAACATCAGGACATCAGAGCTGAACCCCTTCCTCCTCCCCCTCCTTCTCTCCCTTCTCTCTCCCTTCCTCTCTCCCTCCTTCCAGCCTTCCTTCTCTCTCCCTCCTCCCTCCTTCTCCTTCCATCTGTCCCTCCTCCCTTCTTCCTTCCCTCATCCATCCAGCCTTCCTTCCTCCCTCCTCCCTCCTTCTCTCTCCCTTCTTCTCTTCTTTCCTCCTTTCTTCCTCCCTTTCTCCTTCCTCCCTCCATCTCACACTCATCCCTCCCTCTATCCTCCCACTCTCCCTCTCTTCCTTCCTTCTTTCTTCCCTCCTCCCTCTCTCCTCTCTTCCTTTCTGTTCCCTCCCTTCCTTCTCTTTCTTCCTTCCTCCCTCCCTTCTCTTCCTTCCCCATCTCCCTCCTCCCTC